>PVJO010016989.1:0-40411 GCA_004026905.1 Hystrix cristata | reverse complement strand
AAAAGCTTTTGCGCAGCAAAAGAAATCACCAATAGAGCAGGGCAAAAACCCACAGACTGGGAAAAATTTTTGCTAGCTATCCATCAGACAAAAGCTAACATCCAGGACATACAAAGAACTAAAAAAAAAAAAAAATCAAACCTGGCTGACATCATTAACATTGGCTTGGGTATGACTTTTAAACAGGAATGTTTTGGGGAAGGGATGGCCCCAAGTGTCCTGGTCACCCACCCAAGCGTCTGATGCATGTCTGGATTTAATGGACTGGGTGGTACCAATTACAGTATAATCTCAAATTTCCATTTAGCCCTTAGGAAAATATGTAAATCTCATCATGGTGATTTTGTTTTTTTGGTGCTAGGGATCAAACCCAGGGCCTTGTGCTTGCAAGGCAAGCATTTTAACCACTGAGCTAAAGCCCCAGCTCTTGCCATGGTGATTTTAATCTCTAGGGCTTGCCTTTTTCATATGTGCCTCCAGCCACAATTCTGATGTCTCCACCTTTCACTGACTTCCTTGAGTGCCCAGTTCCTTTCCGATTGCATATTAATTTTTATCTAATTTAGCTGCCTCTAATACTAGGAACTGATCCTTTTTCTGCCTGGCATCTATAAGGGCTTAATAATTTTTTTAAGGGCATCATTAAACATTTATTGATTTTATGTGTACGTGTTCCCCTCTTCTCTCTCTCTCTCTCTCTCTCTCTCTCTCTCTCTCTCTCTCTCTCCAGTACTAGTACAGTCAGAACAAAAGAAGCCAAGTGAGCCCCTCCATTCCCTCCATGACACCACCCTAATGATATCCGGGCTTTCATAATCCTAAAACACGGAGGTTGTGTGGGCCGCTCACCTTCTAACCATAGATACACCACCACCCTGATGGTCATCCAGGCTTACGTTTAGATCATGAAGATTGCTGAGCTCACTGAGAGAGACAGTGGGAGACACTTTTGGTCAGTGGTGTCTGAGTTACTGAGCCCCTTTTTTCCTTTCCCACTTGAGTCCCTTTTTCCCTTCACCCTTTTTTCCTTTAGCCCTTCTCCCTATTCCTGCTACTGGCCTGTGATCTGCAATAAATGTAGCTACTTACTAATATTACGAGGTGTATGCTTGGCGATTATTATACACAAGAACTTGGACTATTTTTGGCCCACTCAACTGTAACAGTACCGGGGATCAAACCCAGGGGCACTCCACTGTTATGGGTAGCTTACTTCTAAAGAGTGCCTCACCAACTAAAGGTTACCAGATTCTGGACTGTTCGCCTCTCCTGGAGTTGGATTTCAAGGTTCTTCTGGCCTTGAACAAAGAATTGCACGAAATGAGCAAAAAGAGGTGACAAAGTTTATTTTAAAAGGCACAAAGATTGGGAGAGAAACTGGCTCTGTAGAGCGTGCTTGAGCCAAACAAAGAGAAAAAGAGGGTAAAAGCAAAAATAAAAGTACATACTGTCTGGGAGACACAGCATGGGCTATTATGGAAAGGTAGGATGGCACCGGCTCCTCATGGCTGCCTTGCATATTGTCCAAATCTTGAGGAAACCCGTGAGAACTTCTACATCCGGGTCCTGAGTGCAGTGGTGGGATCCACGCCTCAGGCTGACATCAGGTCTAGGCCAACCTTTTGAAACCTGCTGGGGTTCTCGCGGGAAGTCCAAGTGCAGGGCTTTGGGAACTGTTCTGCCCAGGTAATGCCTACTTCCCCAGCCAGCTATTGCCATGCACTAGTCTCCTACCTCACTATCACTTAGTTACATCCCCATCCCTTTCATATATTTTTTGAAATTTTACTTTACTTTTTCTAGTACTAAGGATTAAATCGACAGCCTTCACACTGACCTACACCCTCAGCCTTTTTAATTTTTAAAATTTTGAGACAGGCTTTTCCTAATTTCCTTAGGCAGGATTCAGATTTTTGATCCTGACTCAGCCTCAGAGAGTGCTCGAATTGAGGTAGGATAGAAGAAATAAAGCTAGATTAAAAAGAAACAAGGAAATTGAGATTTTAAAACTTGTACTTAAAAAAAAAAATACAGCTTCAGAACACAAGCTCAGTTTAATTGCTTTTTTTCTTTCTCCCAAAACAGCAGACCTGCCAGGCATGGTGGCACACACCTGTAATCCCAGCACTTGGGAGGTTGAGGCAGGAGGATTGGCGCAAATTCAAGGCCAGCCTGGGCTACACAGCGAGTTAGAGACCAGCCTGAACTACATAGTGAGACCTCATCTTAAAAAAACCAAAAAAAAGGGGCTGGGAATTTAGCTCAGTGGTAGAGCACTTGCCTAGCAAGTACTGGGCCCTGAGTTTGATCCCCAGCACCAACAACAAAAAAAAAGAAAGTGAAAACAACCTGGGTGTGGTGGTGCAGCTCCAGCAGATGTTACACCTGGAAACGCAAAATCAAGGCGTCACCAGGTCTGTGCTCCCCTGGAGCCTTCCTGAGAGGACCCTTGTCTCTTTCAGCTTCCAGTGGCCCCAAGGTGTTCCTTGTGACTGCGCCAACCCAATCTGTCCTCTGTCTCCACACAGCCTGTGTCTCCTCTTCTGTCACTAACGAGGATACACTCCTTGGACTTGGGGCACACCTGGATAAGCCACGGTGTGCTCACCACCAGTTCCTTAATTGAATCACACATCCACAGGCTCTTGGGGATTCGAGGCAGACATATTCTGGGGAGTCACTCTTCAGCACACTACCTATATAAATGGAATATTCCCTAATAGTTGACCAAATTAGGCCTTCTCTTCCCAGTTCTTCCCAGAGTTGGGAAAAGCTGAGTTGAGAGGGCAAAAAAGGGTGAAGGGGCTGCTCAAAAGTCTTGGCCCTGGACTTAGGTGGGGGACTTTAGCGGTCACCACAGTACACTGTGGGAGTTGCCATGGATGGGGCTACTGGCATGGGGAGACAGTAACTGGGGAGTCCTGGACCAACCCAGACTCCGGGGTCTCCAGGGTGACCTCGGAGTGGTCATTATCTTGGGGTAATGGCCTCCTCTTGCCCTCGGTCCCTTTCTCTGGCTTCCTGGTGAGGCCTTGGAGTGGGGCTGTAGGGAACAGGCCTGTGGCAGAAGTAGTGGCATAGCTCTTACCTAATCACACCTGCCCGGGGCTCATTTCTCTGTGGGCCCTTGAGTGCCCCTGTGGCCCAGGACTGGAAGGAATCTAAAAACAAGGTTTGTGCTACTGCTGCAGGGACGAATTGAAATAACTTTTATAGAACTCTGAAGTTTGCAATTTAATATAAAAAAGTCCTTTGATGATATTCCTCCCACCCCACGTCCAACCCATATAAAAACCATGGAACAAAACTGCATAGAGTTTGTGGGAAGCAATCTGTTTCTGCTAGAATTTCATATAGAGTAATACTGGTACCATTAAAAATTTATGTGATATACCCAGTCCCTTTCACAGAGCTGTCATATTGTGCCACAATTTTAGATCCTCTTGTTTCAAAGAACATTTCTTTGTTGCTACACCAAATAACTAATTCTTTTTTTTTAAATTTTATTTTAATGGTACATTTTCAATATACATATTGATAACATTCATCATTGGGAAATAACTAATTCTTAGGTAGCTGTGTCATAATTTACTGATGCAGGTGATTAGGACAGAGCAAATCGGCTGGGCAAGTGGGTGTGACCTGTCAATCCCGAAGAGTCAGGATACGTGTAGAACAGCTTTCTGGCCCTCCCCTGGTACCAATCAGAGACTGCCATCTTCAATTCTTCTGGCACAAGATCAATAGGGTTGTGATAGGATGGACTACATCTGATGTCACAACGGAGGCATAAAAGACGGTAGCCACTGGCCTCATGGCCACTCCCTTCTTTCTTTCTCCACGGCCCACTCTGCATGTAGAGCATATTTCCTTTCCTGCTTTCACTCTGCAGAGCATTTCTTTTCAAAGAACTTCTTCCTTCTTTTCTTACCTTTAATACCTTTAATAAAGGTAAAACCTTGCTACTTCATTTCCTGCCCAGCTATTTGTTCAAGATACTAAGAGTCTCGAAGGGACCCCTTAGAAGGAGGCCACAATACCCCAGGACCCGTTCACCTAGTCTCCTGTTTGGACACTTAGATCATTTCTTTTCCATGTTGTAAATAACACTGTAGTAAACATCTGGGTTGTCCGACATTTTTTTCTTCTTTTGAATTATATTCCTGGGACAGATTTCTGGACCGGGGATAATCGGCCAAAAGGAGATGTACATTTTTTAAAAAGTGAACTTTTATTTTGAGATTTTAAAAGTTGGTCAAATTAAATACAGTGTGAATTCAGCAGCATCATTTTGAGTTTAAGATTTTATTTTCTGGTCTGTGTGGCTGTGACAAGGCTTTAAAATGTTTAAAACGTCACACTTTCACACTTTCTCTCTGTGCAGACTGAGGAGCCCGGGGTCTGGACTGAGGGCGGTATCTGAGCCAGAAACAATGTTACTCGCCCTTTTGTCAGGACTTTGCTGGGTAGGGGACCAAAAATGCCATTTTCTTCCCTTCTACCCATCTTATGCTCATTGACATTCAAATTAGATGACAGAAGACAGATTAGAAAGAGAAAGACAAACAGAAGGTTGTAATATGTGCGTGGAGCTTACACATGGGTGCATTCAGAGATGAGTTACTAAGAAGTAGATAGAACATGGGCTCTCTCCCCCTGAGCTACAGCCCCAGCTTTGAAATTTTCTTTTATTCCTAGTTTGCTAAGATTTTGTTTGTTTGTTTCAGGTGGGGTTCTCATTATGTCACCCAGGCTAGTTTCAAACTCTTGGGCTGAAAGATCCTCCTGCAACAGCTTCCCCAGAACTTGGGACTACAGGTGTGTACCACAACACCCTTATTGTTTGTTTGTTTGTATTCTTTTAAATGCTGACTTTCTGGGAGGAGTTGAGACAGAGTCTCACTATGTAGTTCAGATGGGCTTTGAACTCACTATATTAGTCTAGGCTGGCCTCTATCCTCCTGCCTCAGCCTCCCAAGTGCTGGGATTACAGGCCTGTGCCACTACGCCTGGCAGATAATGACTCTTACCTAATGCCTTTTTTGCATTAGTTGAGATGATCATAAGCTTTGTGTCTTTTTGTTCTGCTCATGTGACGATATAGCACCTTAGCAAAAACAATCAATTTGTAGAAAAGTGACAAGACAACAGGAGAAAGGAAAGGGACTTTGAGCTCCTAGGGGCAGTGCCTTGTGGGAAGGTAGATAAGGATCGTCCCCAATTTTTGATGGTTCTGCTCACAGTTAGTCAACTCCAAGATGGTGCAAAAGTGATACTCCTTCGGCAGAAACTGTACTTCAAATTCTGAGTTTTGATCTGCTCCCCAGCAGGCAGTGCACCGCGCCGGGCTACGAGTCGAGCTCCTGGTCGGCCCCACCTCCCCGAGGGAACGCCAGACAGACCGCTGTGCACTGTGCGGCCGAGCAGGGACGCTCGGTAGGTCAGGTGGGTCTGGTGCATTTCCAAGCAACAGTAGTTTCAATTTGTAAAGCGTTAACTGGGATGCAGTCTCTCTGTGAGCCAAAGAGTGGTTTTATGTGGGGAAACTAAGAGCGGATACAGCTGGTTAGGAGGATTTTTCATGTGAATTTTCTGTCGTCTCCAGCTGCCTCCTCTGACAAGATTTGCCCTTCCTCTTGCCGATTGTAGGGGGCACATGTACATGTTTATGTCCTGCTCTCAGGCAATCAGGAGGAGAGCAGAGAGCTCTTCCTGGCTCTGCTGTTTCTCAACTTCCCTCAGCTGAAAACAATCTTTACAGTAAAGTTGCTTATTTTCAGGCATCATAGTCTGAGCCCCTCTACCAGAAAGATCTTTGACATCAAGGAAATGCATATTAAAACTTTCTCAAATGGGAAAGGGCTCAAGAAGTGGAGGGAGGGGGAAGGAAGGGGAAGGAAAGGGGATGAGAAAAAGAATTAAAATGTGTTGTGTACATGTACCAGCTCCACGCAAGGAATGTAAACATTTGGTACAGGAAACATGTACTAATAGGACGAAATTGTAAAATGGCCGTGAAATACCGTCTCACCCTAGTTGGAATGGCTATTACCAAAAAGCCAAACGGGACAAAGTGGCTGGTGAGGACGTAGAGGAAAAGCAACTCTTACACACTGTTGGTGGGAGTGCAAATTAGTACAGTCACTGTGGAGAACAGTATGGAAGTTCCTCAAAAGATTAGAAATAGACCTACCATGCGGTTCAGCTGATGCTGTGTGCTAGTGAGGCAGGAGATCAATAGGATGCTCCGCTGTTGTAACAAGGCTGCGATTGTGCCTTTAATCCAACGACAACAATATGTTGTCACCAGGCAGCTGAAAGGCCGCGTACGGCTGGGAAGTCTTCAGAGAACGGAAAACAAGGAGGGAAACTGTCCTGCCGTCCCCATAACTAGCTGGCATGTGGCCATGCCAGGCGAGTCTTTGGATCCTGTGAGATTGGAATGAATGAACCCAGATTCTGGAGACAGGGAGGTGGCTCAAAGTCTCAAAATGCTTAGCGATTTCCCCTTCTCACAATTAGAATCTTCTTTTTCTATCTTTAGAGAGCTTTCTTTCTTTATAAATACTCAAATTTTCCCTGGGCTGGGATCACAATAGTGGGCACTCCATCCTCACCTGTCACACATCTCTGTCCTACATCGGCCCTCGATCTTAAAATTTATTTCATGTGTAACCCATGGAGATACCAGGGGCTGTAAATACGCGGATAAGGCAGACACTCAGTATTTATTTCTGTTTGTTTGTACATTTTTCTTTAAATTTTAACACATGTACTCATGTGTCTTAGTGTGTATATGTGTAAAATCTCATTAGGAATTTTCTTACACCATTACACACATTTTATACATGTTTTAATCACTGTATTTCAGTGCATTCTGTATGTATAAACTATACTTTATTTAATGGCTACTGTACTAATGAAACCTTAAATTTTTTCCAAGAAAAATTGTTTAAGTAGTTTTGAGATGAAATTTTATGCCTAAATCTTCTTGATCCTTTCTGATTAATTCTCAAGTGTTTTGATTCAGAGAAGGAGACTTACTGGGTTAGTGGTCCTAAAATCTTTTTAAAGAACTTTTGTTTTCAAGACAGGGTCTTGCTTTATAGTTCAGGCTGGCTTTTAACTCACTACATAGCCCAGAGCGACCTCAAACTCATGGTGATCCTCCTGCCTTGGCCTCCAGAGTGCTGGGATTACAGGTGTGCACCATCACATCCAGTTTAAGGCACTTTTTTTTTTTTTTTTTTTTTTTTTGTTTTGTGGTGCCGGGGATCGAACTCAGGGCCTCGTGCTTGCAAGGCAAGCATTCTAATCACTGAGCTAAATCCCCAGCCCCGGCACTTTTTATTGCACAAGTAAACCAAGTTATTTTCACATCAGCAGTTTTGGTACATTGTGGCTGTTGAATATGTATATTCACATATATGATAGTTTAACAGGCAAAATGAGTATTATTATTGTTTACTCACATTTTTATCTCTTGTAAGGTCAAATATACAGTAGTCCACCCTTATCTGTGATTTTACTTTCAGCAATTTCAGCTATCTGAGGTCAGTGAGAAGGCAGAACACAGTACAATATTTTGAGAGAGACCATATAACTTTATTACAGTGTACTGCTGTGATTATTCCAGTTTATTATTACTATTGTTGGTATCTCTTATCGTGCCTCATTTATAAATGTAAATTTTGCCAGGATAAATACACGTAGGAAAAACGCTGTGTGTACAGGTTTGACACTAGCTGTGGTCTCGGGCATCCCCAGGATGCCTGTAAACTCTGTAATTTCTCTTTCATTAATTTTGTTTTATAAGTCATTTGCTTATGTTTCCTGCCTCACTAAACTGTTGGGGTCGTGTTTTCTGCAATTAGTATGTAGAAATCGTGAATATTATGTTTGCTATACATTCTCCCTTTCACTATATTTAATTTAAAGTGTAAAAATTGTTTCTAATTTTACATTTTACGTTCAGTCAAAAATGTCAACTTTCTACTTTGCAATTTCTTCCATTAATCTTAAACATTTCTTTGCATTCAGAAAATGGGTAAATAGTTACCTGTGTTTTCTTTTGCTACATTTGTATCTAAACAATTTGATTTTCTTTATTCGCATATCCAGAACTGGTGGTTTACCAGAACCCCACTGTAGAATATATGATTTTACTCATAGACTCATTAATTCAGTCATCCATTAATTTAAGAAGTGATTATTGGGTGCTTCTTGGCACGGTGGTCCACTTTCAGCTACTGGGAGGCTGAAGCAGGAAGATTACCAGTTCAACCCTGCCTGGTCAACTTGTGAGACCTTGTCTCAAAATGAAAAAAGCTGCGGGCAGGCTGGAGCTGCTCCCTGGGCTCAGTCCCCAGTACCAGAAAACTAATGAACCAAGAAATATTGAGTGCCTCCTAGTGGAAGGCTTTGTGTTAGGAGTTGGAAAAATGGTGTTTACCCTCCTGAACACACATGAGGCTGACGAGCCGGTGTAGACAGAGCCCCTAAGCGGGTCTGTGTGGCGGAGCATGGCTAGTGGGTAAGCAACAGGCAGTAGTGAGGGAGGAACTGAACCAAACCGGCACTCAGACAAACAAGAGACTGCAGGTTTTGCTATTTGTTGGAACTGTAGAGGAGCAGTCAGGGAGGGCAACTCTGAGGAGGGGTCTGAGGAGCCGGAAGCACATACAGGAAAGGCCTCAAGGTGAGGGGGCTGGACCGCTTTGGGGAGAGACGGTTCAAGATGGCACCCCCAAGACGGCCCCAGAAGCTGTCTCTGTGGCCACAGGCAGCTAGCTCCTACAGCTCACCTATTTTTACACACAGAAAATTGTAGAAAATATAGATTATTGTTATATCACGCCAAGGTTTTTTATGCTGTATGAGTAAATTATTACATTAGATCAGATCTATTATATCAGATGTATGATCTAATGTAGATCTTACATTTCCTCTGCCTCCAAGGCTGAATAGTCAATTCGGGGGTAGAGAAAAGGGTATGAAAAACTCTGTTTCAATTTAAATTTAGAGAGTCCACCCTGGTGGCAGCTCCTGTAATCCGAGTACTCAGAGCCTGAGGCAGGAGGATCATAAGTTCCAGCTAAGCCTGGCAATTTAGCAATTTAATGAGGCTCTGTTTCAAAATAAATAAGGTTTGTGGATGGTGGTCAACATGAAGGCCATGGGTTCAATCTCCAGTACTGAAAAAGAAAGTTTTAAACTTTGAGGTAACTCTTAATATAGAAGTAGGAGTTAAGGAGTGGTGATTTGGGGCTGGAGTTCAAGGGAATGTTCTGAGTGATCATCAGTTTGGGAGCAGCTAGTGTCCTTTAAACCACAGGGCTGAAATCAGCAGAGGAGAGAAGTCCAGGGGCTCTCATGGCCCCTGAGAAGGCAGACGGGCCCCAGGAAGCTTGAGATCTGAGGTGGAGAATGGGGATGTCACATACACACCAAGAACGTATGAAGAGAAGTCTTGTTTTTTATATAAAGTAGTCTCCAAGGGAATGAGACAGGAGATTAGGGCACGGTCAGCTGGCTGGGCAAGTGGGTGTGACCTGTCAATCACGGAAATCCAGGAAACATATGCAGAAAAGCAGTGCCAAGCCCTGTACCTGGGACCTGTCAGAAAGTGCTATCTTCAATTCTTGAGAACTCAAGCAGGTTTTCAATAGGATGGCCTAGATCTGATGTCAGCCTGAGGAGCGTGGGTGGTAATACAAAAGACTGCACCTCTAAACTGGCAGCCACTGTAAACTCTTTGGGGGACCTGATCTGTAGTCTTTCCATTTTCTTCATAGCCTCAAGCGCCCCCCAGAAGAGGGGGTTTGTGGGAGGTTCACTTAGTCACCTCTTTGGGAGTAGGAACTGTCCTGAAGGGGAATTTATGAAAGTCCTTTTCCCCAGAAGTTGCTTCTTTGGTAAGATAAAGGAATCACCCAATAGGCTTCCTTCTGCAACTGATGGATCTCAACTAGCTTGATCTTAAAATAAAGTTTCCACCCACCCTCATGTTCCTAGGAGGTCTCCGTCAGCCTCCCCAGATGGGGCAGAGAGACAAGGCAGCTGGGGATAAGTGCTCTTGTCAATCCACCATTAAAATGGAAACAGACTCCTGTTTTCACATGCCAACTCTCCGAGCCCTGGTAGAGGGGGATGAGCCTGCAAAGTGGAGACGATGGGAAGTCCAGGGAGACAGCAAAGCTGGGAGAGGGGAGGGAACCAGGAGAAGCCTTCAAAACCAGGGAGATACTTGCCTGGGATAGATGGGACAATGACACTTGAGTCTTTGCTGGATTTACCAAAGGGGAGAGGTTGATCACAAGGGTCATTTCAGTGAGGTGGCTGAGCTGAAAGCCCACAGAATGACTGAAGAGTTTACTAGAGTAGTGAAGGATAGCAGAAAGGCCACCCCAAAACCCCAAAGCCTGCCATTTTGTCATAAGGATTATTTTGAGCCAAGGGTAATTAAGAAGATACAGATGCAAGAAGCATGCTCGGCCCTCCTCCTACTTGCTGAAAAGCAGGGTGCTACTTGGTAGAGGTGTCCCCTTCCCTTTCTACTGGGAGAGACAGGTGCTGCTGACTGTTGGTCACTGGAGACAACACCAGACCCTTATTGGCACACAGAACAGCCTACGTTTTATCCTCCACTTCCCCATATATCTTCTTCCCATCGTGTACTGCCCTGAGAGCTCGAAGTCTCTTTCCTTTGTCTTGTCACTTCTCTACAAATTCATTGTTCTTCTTTAAGATGCTAGATAAGCTCCAGTTCTAACGACCCCTCAGAGTTACTCCAGAGTTACTCCTCTCCGAGTGCTTTTATATATATGTTCAATGTACAAGTTAGTGGCCTTCTCTTTGTTTTTCTTTTATGTGTCTTTTGCTAATCTAATTTACAAATCCCCAACCATAGGACGCAGGACAGTTGAGGAGGCAAAAAGAATGTTTTCCACCTCTATGGTAAATGAAGATGCGAATGTAGACAGACACTACGAAATACTATAGATGTTGGGTTAGGGAAAGATGCCACTAAATGACAGAAGGAGTTGAACCAGGCTAGTACGTCAAAGAGAGGGTTGTCCCCAGAGACAGGGTAATGTGGCAATGATGTGTGACATCTTCTGCCCAGGAACAGGATCCTGAGCCTGAGGGAGGGAGGTGCCTTTGGCGGGACATGTGTGTGTGTGTGTGTGTGTGTGTGTGTGTGTGCGTGTGTGTGTGTTTCTTCTGCTGGATTCTTCTTTCTCCTTGGAGGGTGAGGGGCTCATTTGCTATGACCCAGAAGAAAGGCTGATAAGAGAATCTTTGGACAGTGAGGTTGACATTCCTGATTTCCTTGCGCTATCTTCACCCCCTTAGTCACCAGGATGA
Source organism: Hystrix cristata (assembly GCA_004026905.1). NCBI lineage: Eukaryota > Metazoa > Chordata > Mammalia > Rodentia > Hystricidae > Hystrix > Hystrix cristata. The sequence continues at coordinate 29,044 of PVJO010016989.1, read as the reverse complement.
CTACCCACAAGTATCTTCCTAGGACTTCTCAGCATTCTGTGCATTTGCTCCAGGAGAGCTACAGAACGAAAAGTCCCCTGCCCCGTGCTGGGAGCGGGTCTGCTCCACTGAATTATCCCACCTCAACAAAACTCAGTCAGAACTGAGATAGGAAGGTAGCACGTAGCCAAAACTGGCTGAGAAAGAGGCACAACAAGATCCTGGACACATGCACAGAGCAGTTCCCAAAGCCCTGCACGTGGACTTCCATCGAGAACTTGAGCAGGTTTTCATAGGATGGCCTAGACCTGTTGAAGATAACAGGAAAATGTGATCAGGGCAGATCTGAGCCAGCAAAAAAAACCCCCAAAAAACAAAACAACAAAAAAACATGGCACAGACAGAAAAGCAGTGCTGGGACGATAGGGAAAGGAAAAAGCGCACAGATAAAGCACTCACTGGGTCTCTAGGAAAGACCGACGGGAACGATTAATGGAGCTCTGAGTCACCCTGAGCCAGGGGCTTCCAATGACTCTGTCTGTTCCAGAGTTCAGTCTGATTAAGTTACGTGTTACCGTCCAACTGGTGGGTTCTTCTCTCAACCCAGAAAGAATCACAAAGCAGAAAGTCAAGAGAGAAATGGGCAATAGCATTTACTGGAGAGAGAAAGCAGACAGCTCTCAATACTAGGAGAGGACCCAGGTGGGTGGCTGCAGTGACTCTTTGTCTAGGTGCTTTTGTACATAAAACACGTCTCAGACCACTCTGGACCATGTTGAGGTCACCCTCACCCTGTGAGGCTACCACCAGACTACACACAGGCCCATAGGAACTCGGGGTATGTAGCAAGTGTACTTTTGCAAGCATCGTTAATTGTTAACTTTTCTAAAATTATCAGTACAAGCAGAACAAAGGCACCCTTCAGAGGGTTATGAATAGAGGCTTGGTGAGCCTGCTTATCTATCAGATTGTTTTTGTCACATTCCTGGACAGGAGGATCCCACCAGTCTAACATGGCCCCCTTGTTCGTTGGGCACCAGAGCCCCGGCCTTGGCCATCAGGTCCCCCTCAGTCCCAGGCTTCATCTTATCTTGCCCTTCACCGGGTCTCCTGACTCCTTCTGGGCTCTTCGCTGGCTGCCCATCCTCCCTGCCAAGCTCCCTCTGCCTAGAACACTCCTTTCCCCTCATGGGCAGCGTCACTCTGGAAAGTCCTCTCACCTCCCCACAGGACCCTGCTCGTCCTCAGCATTTTCTAACACACACCATGATTTAGCAGAACTGATCGTTTAAATCACTGTTGTGTGCCTCTCTCTGTGGCAATGATAGCTAAGCCTGAAGAAAACGAAACCTAAGCCCCAGTTGCGCATGTGAGGAGGGCCCACTGTTTCCCTGTTTCAACGTGTACCAGTGGAAGGCAATTGGCCCTGGATGTTGCCCAAACTCAAGCAGCTGGGGGAGAGTGGTCTCCCAGCCCACCTTGTGTTACTTGTACTAAAAGCAGGAGATTCAGTGTGATTGCTTAACAGTTTGGTTTTCTCTTGTTGATCCTAAATTGGAAGTAAGCACAAAAAGCAGAGAAGCTGCTATGATTTGGGCAGGTCTCCCAGATTTAACATATTGGAGATTGATCCCTAAGTTCATGTGTTGATGGGACTTAGAGGTGGGGCCTTTGGAGTAGTCCACATTAGGTTAGGTCATGAGGGTGGTACCCACAGCGGGGCTTTGGTGGCTTTATAAGAAGGAGACTTGAGCTAGCACAGGAGCTCTGTCTCGCCAAGTCATGGTGCAGCAAGAAGGCTCTTGCCAGATGCCAGGACCCTGCCCTTGGCCTCCAGCCTCCAGAACCAGGAACCGAACTCTGTACGTCGTAAAATATCCTGTCTTGGCTATTTTGTCATAGTGGCACAAAACAAAGACAGGAGCTGCCCATTATTAACTGAGTCCCAGTGATTCGAGGCTGAGTCCAAGGGTTATTTTTCTGCTGCTTGGACTTTATGTCAGACACAGCGGCCTGACTTCCTGTAAGTCTGACCCACAGCAGGCTGGCTTCACAGGCTGGTTGTGGGGAAGGGTTCTCTTGGCATGTGTAGTCCAGCCAGTGTCCATTTGTATTTTCAGTCTCTCACTATCAATACCTGCAGGCAACAGGAGGATCATAAATTCAGGCCCAGCCCGGACAACTCAGTGACCGAGTGAAGCTCTGTCTCAAAATAGAAAAATAAAAAAGGACTGGGGCTGTGGCTGAAGTCCTGGGGATTAAACCCAGTGTTATGATTCATTCAGAGTCTAGAAACCAAGAAAAAGTCAGGGACAAGAAAGTAACATTGACATGAGCTCTTTGATTGATACTGTTTGGAAGGAGATCCAGTCTAGAAGGGAACGCAGTGAAGATGTGCGGAAGGGCAAGAGGAGGCCAGGCGACCGCCGCGGGCAGACAGCGCAAAGCAACGAAGTGCAAAGGTGCACACGAGAAAAGTGGTAGCAGTTATTCTGCTTGAGTATCATTTATACTACAGTTAGAAAATGTGAACTCTGAGGAAAGAAAGGAGTCAGTTTACGTTGGCCACCCAGATGAAATTTATACCAGCAACAAAAAAAGCTATAAAAAATACATTAAACTAAGCCAAAGATTCTAATTCACATTTGAATAGATGGGAGTGATATATCCTATTCTGGGGTCAAAAATACTGAACATTTTAAAGTGTGAATTCTTAGTTTTTTTGTTTTGTTTTGTTGGTACTGGGAATTGAACCGAGGGCCTTTGCATTGAGCTACATCCCTGTCCCTTTTTGGTTTTTTATTTTAAAGCAGAGTTTCGATAAGTAGCTAAGTTGCCCAGGGTGGGCTTCAACTCAAAATCCTCCTGTCTCAGCTTCCCCAAGTACAAGGATTATAGGCATGTGCCACCATACTTGGCTCTCCCATATATCCTTTAAACTAGATGACTTTGAATCCCTAAACACATAAATGCTGTGTGAATTGTTGTTATACTGTATTGTTTATGGAATATACAACGTATGGTACAAGAAAAATATCTGTACATAGTGAAATTTTTTCAAGTATTTTTCATCAGCATTGGGTCAAGACCACGAATGTGGAGCAGAGACTATGGAAAGCCACCTGTGACTCTGTAAGCTTGATTTCTTGTCTCATTTTGTGTTGTGTTTTTGGAACTGAGGGTGGAGCTCAGTGCTTTGAGCTTGCCGGGCGAGCGCTCTACCACTGAGCTCCATGCCAGCCTTTTTTATTTTGGAACGGGGTTTCACTGTGTTGCCCACGCTGCCCTCTAACTTGCCATCCTCCAGCCTCAGCCTCCAGAGCCCCTGGGATTGAGGCGTGTGCCGCCGTGCCAGCTCGTATAAGGTCTTGATGGTGCAGCCTCTGTGAGGTGAGCACTGTTTGTGTCCCTCACTTGTGTCCCCAAGGCCACAGCGCCCCACTATAGAGCCGCATTTACTCATGGTGGTTTCTACACTGTCGCTGGGAAATTTTCTTTTGTAAGACATTGACAAAATAATTCCACCCTCATTTTGAAGAATAAACACAGGAGTCTCCAACAGAGTAATACCTCATAGATCTGGGTCTAATGTGAGCCTGCATTAGAAAATGTGCAATAATATGCCTACAGAAAATCCCCTCTAGCAGGTTCAAAACACCAAGATCAGCCTCATTGGTGCACCAAAGCTAGGCAAGTAATCAGCCCCATGTAGTCCACATCCACGGATTCGACCAACTGTGGATCGAAAATACAGTATTGCAACTATTTCCACAGCCTTTACATTGCGTTGGGGATTATAAGCAATGTAAAGGTGATTTTAAGTATGTGGCAGAATTGCATAGGTGATATGCAAATACAACACCATTTCCAATACAATATTTGAGTATCTCTGAATTTGGGCATCTGTGGGGCAAGCAGTACTCCACAGGACCTTACAACAGGGCATTCTCCCATGTAGTATTTTCATTTTACCCTCAGTACCTCTGTTACATTTTCATTGGCAGGGGGATACTTGGTGCAAATGAGCTGTGTCTTGCATGTGGCTCTGTGACATAGGCCTGGCTGTGCACCTGGGGAGGTGGCCCTGGCTTCAGTAGTCCCTGGGAGGCAGGTACTGGAGGAGCAGCTCTACGGCCAGGGAGTTGACAGACCTCCTGCTTCAGCAGGGTTCCTGGCCAGCAGATCTCTGAGCGCTTTACTGTGCAATGATCCACGAACCCTGGAAGTGCTTGTCCTGTCCCACACAAGGGTGGAGTGAGGGATGGCCGTGTGATGCAAGTAGTGTTCTGATGGAGAGAAAAAGGATTTCGATTTTTCCTCTCATGCTGAAGGAAGACACAAACAGGAGAAAATGCTGAACAGAAATAGAACTATCATCAGTAGAATTTCCCAGAAAATATGGAAAAGAATTGCAGATGGGGTGGGGAGGATGCATAAAGATACTGCTCCACACTCTCTCGCTTATTCTTTGTGAGGAGTCATATTCTCTGTTGATGTGTTCATGTGGCATTAGACTCCTGTTGCTACTGGCAACTTGGCAGGACCACTTTGCAAAGCAATTCAGCAATAAATATCCTTTGTAATACAGTTGTGCTGTATACTAATCATTAAATATTATTGTGTAAAGATCTAAGGTAAGCGCTTTTATTATATTATTTCACTTAATTCTCACAATGACGCCATGAAAGGAGAACCCCTACATGTCCCATTTTACAGATGACATTCAGGGAGGGAAAGTTATGAGCCCAAGATCACACAGTTGGGAAAGTGGAGCTGGGCTTTGAACCCATGGAGAATTTGGAGGCTTTTACCCTTTAATTCCTCTAACTGTATTCAGATTTATCTATGTTCAGTACCACTTAACAGTAAAATTAATTTAAAAATAACTGATGTAGTTTGATCATTTGGCTATATGAGAGAGCCCAAAAATGTTACTGGCATAGGAGAAAAAGAAAACATAAAGCGACGAGAAAAAGGCAGGTGATCTCCTACGGGGAGTGTGAAACAGCCTAATTCCACTTGGAAATCTAAATGAGAGGAAGAGAAAGCTGAATAATTGAAGGATGGATGTTATGAAATTCACAGTTACAGAAATACTGAATAACACCACCAACAACTCTCCGTATCCCTGGTCACTGTCGCTCGCACTCTCAGGGGAGAATTTAAAGTACTTCGTGTGATGGGCTGAATTGTGCATCCCCCAGTTTCCCGTGTTGAAGTCCTAAGGCGCAGGACCTTGGAGCGTGGCTGTATTTGAAGAAGGGGCTTTATGAAGGGCATGAGGGTAGAGAGGTCTCTAGGATGGGCCCCGATCCAGCATGACTGGTGTCCTCTAGGAAAAGAAGGTCAGGACTCAGACGTGCACAAGTGGAAGGCCAAGTGAGGACTCAGGGCAAAGACGGCACCTACAAGCCAAGCAGAGAAACCTCGGGGGGACCAACCCTGCTGAGCCCTTGATCTTGGACTTCGGCCCCCAGCTGTGAGAAAGTAAACATCTATAGTCGAAGCCACCTGCCTGTGGAGCTCTGCTGCGGCAGTCCTGGGGCACTAATACACCTTGCACCCATGTGTCCTGGTGAGGTCAGGGCCACTGAAGGGCAGCCCCTGAATTTCCTCATCTGCTGCCACCCTTACTTTGTCCCTCTCCACCCACAGGGTGTCTCGGCTCTGTGAAATGGGCTCACTCCATGTGCACTCTCAAGCACCAGCATTGTGGAGGAGGTAGGTGTGAGCACAATGATGGTCACTGCTTAGTTTACAGTAATAACTGGGAACCAGGACAAACACGTCCCCTAGCTGCCGTGACACGCACCACGCTGCCACCACCTCCCCTCTGATCCGGCAGAGCAGGCAGCTGTGGGCTTTCTAAATTCCTGTCATGCTGTTTGAAATACACGGGCTGCCTTGTCACCAAAAAGACAATTCCAGATGTTGTCATCAAACGCGATGCCTATTTTCTTTCTACTAAATGTCATTCATCGTCACTTCCTGGGCATCCTGGGGGCCCTTGCTACAGAGCCAGGGACGGTGCGCAGACTCCATTGCGCCGGGTTTCCGTGATGCTGAGGAAGGAGTCAGCCGAGACCCTGGCTTTGTCCTCCTTGCCCTTTGAGCTGTGATGTTCCAGAAAGCACTCAAGCACAGAGGCCATTGACAAGCCTGGAGACAAACAAAAACGCTCTATTGTTTTCATGCTGCAATTTATGGAATGTGAGCAAGACAAAGGGTCCAGGCAGGCACCGAGTACCCGCCTGATACCTTGCTCTTTAGTGGGGCCACTTCACGGGCTGACACCTGCAGTTCGCAAAGTTCCTTACTCAGCAGATGCTCTGCCATCACCCTCTGGGAACTCTTAATGATTTTGAACAAGGAGCCCACATTGTTAGCTATCACTGGGTCACACAAGTTACATAGCTACATAGGAGACGGAAGTATGGTCTCGAAAAAAAGAACGCACCTATGATAATTCCCTGAAAGAAGCCAGTCTGCCAAGGCTACACATTGTGCAGTTCCCACTCTACGGCTTTCTAGAAAATGGTGACAGCATAAAGATAGTGATTGCCAGGGTGTAGAGGGAAGACGGGATAAGCAGGCGGCGCTCAAGGTTGTTGAGGGCAGTGAACTATTCTGTAGGACCCTGTGATGGTGGATATGTGTCGTCTGTCCAGACACACAGGATGAGGTAAATGTGTATGGGAGTGGGGAGAGTGTTTCCAGGCCATACAGGAAATCTGTGTACTTCCTGTTCAATTTTGCTGTGAACACAAAGATGCTCTAAAAATACAGTCCAAAAAAGAATTTTAAAAAGAATAAATTAAAAATGTAGTCTATTACGAACATAGGAGTACACAGGGAGGGTCTGGGATGGCAGTGTGACAGTCGCCAAGCCCAAGGTGTAAATATTCACACCCGATGCCAGGTGGGAACTCCGGGTGGGAAGGCACAGGTCACTGTCAGGCACCCCTCTCCCCAGTCCTCCAGGCCCAGGACATCAGCGCTATCACCGCAGGTGGGGAACCCCCAGGCCTGTGTCCACCACATCTCACCTGGCTGCCTGCTCTTTCCCGGGAGGTGGCCCAGACCTCCCCCAGGCAGATCCTGTCTGGAGACTGAAGAGGCACCATCCTGTGGCGCATTGATTTATATTAAACACAAATTTTCCAGAATAAACATGAAACATCTTGTTTATTTTTGAAAAGCATTTTCTCCTTTGTGTGGCTCCCATTACTAAGGAAGAGTTTTCGCTGCCTCTCGTGCTGGTATTCCACAACGTTGTCCTCAACAGAGAAATGTGTGCTTTACATTGGAGAGGAAATCTAGACACACTGCCATCCAAATTTACCAGTCCCTAAACGCCACTGGTTTATTTATGTCGTTGATTAAAGCTTGGCTTCCACGATGGTTTCTCGTGAGACGAATGTTTGCTTTCGGTTTCTAGAAGGCTGAGCTTCTCCTCCACTCAGTCGTGTGTGATGACCTCATCCTGTCATCTGCCAGGAAGGGAAACCGACCCTCCATCCAAAGACGCTCGCGCAGGGGAGTCCGGCTGGCTGGTCCTGGCGCTGCAGGAAACGCCGAGTCAGCACAAAGAATGCAAATGTCTCCTGCGTCTCAACTGAAGGGCGAGTTTCAAACCCTGTGGAATCATGCTGTAGCTTTGGGACAGAAAAGACAGCAAGCCATAAGTAGGTGGCAGCAGAGGAGCCTGTTTTCCAGTCTGTGTGGTTTGCGCTGCCAAGAGGAGAGAAAGCGCGAGGTTAGGACTCGGGAGGCAGCAGGCCTGAGTGAGTCACGACATCCGGCGGTGTGTGCAGAGCGGATGCATTGATGGCGTCATGCGGACACTTCAGGAAAAAAGGAAAATCTGACCTTGGCTCCTCCTTGTCTCAGAAGCCTCCACACTTGGATAGGAGACCACACACAGAAAAATGTTTGCGGGTTGAGCACCCCAAAGCTTGTGAGTAGCCAGCTGTCTTGTCTGCCATTCAGGGGCTGCCTCCTAGTTAGCACCCCACTGGAGACCTGCAAACTGCAGACTGAGCTGCACCCTTCAGCCTCCATCTACACCTTCCCTGCTGGTACCTGTCACCCTGCACCCTCCCCAGGTGGGGCACTGTTCTCCAGACCTCGCTGGGAGGCCCGACCACTTCCCACTGGTGCCACAGTGGAGAAGGTGCCTGTCCCTGGCTCGCCTTCCTCTCGACACAGTGAGAAGGCAGCTTCTGCAGCACCTGCCTGATCTAACACTTGAAAACACCGAGAGGCTCGGGACCATCGGCTGGGGCCATGGCAGCTCTTGGGGAAGCTCAGGGTCTCCTGCTTGAGAGGCAAGTGCTCCACCATTGAGCTACCACTGAGCTGAATTTCCTTGACTCCGAGTCTGAATTCTCGTCATTTCACCCCCAACCCTTCCTGCGGTCAATGAATTCTGCCACCTTGGCCAATCTCAAATTACCATCCCTTAAATCCCCAGCCCCACGTGCAAACTTTTAAAGTAAAACTCCACACATTGGTACATGTGTCCTTTTAACTACCACCCCCGAGAAGACGTAATGTTTACCCTTCTTCCAGGCACAGGCATACATTCCAAGCCCTCCAGCGGACGCCTGAATCCTTGTGGTACCAAAGCCTGTATGGACTGTTTTTTTTCCCTGTACAGACACACTATGATAAAGTTCAATTCATTAAATAAATATGATAAGAGATTATCAACAATAACTAACGATCAATTGAACAGTGACAACACCGGACTATAATAAAATTGCCAGCATCTCTACACTCGCACATCGGGGTCGCACTGCATGTTTGGGCCTGAGTGGCTTTGGCAGATTCGTGGGAAATAAGGCTAAGAAGTTTTGTTCTAATAAATGACTGTAGCAACACAGAACAGGGCAGAAGACACAGAAAAAATGATTCCAGTCCCATGAGCTCAGAGCATGCTCAGGGGTCAGGTCCCTGGAGCCCTTTCCACCTCGTGCTCCTTTTCCCTCCACCTCCCTGCTTCTTTCCTTGTGTCTTTCTTCCTTGCCATTCGCATTTCATCCTTAAGTTTAAATTGGCAATTTGATACACTTTAAGTTATTATTACACATGTATTAAGAAAATGTCTTCATCCACTTTTACACTTTAATTTTCTTTTTGACAAATACAAATGTTTTGGTAAACCTTGAATTGGTTCTTTTTTTTAATGATTTCACAGCCTCAAACTAACAAGTTCTCTCAACTTCATAGACATGAATGACTAAAATTCTACTGCCCCCTTCTTAGGTCCATGCTCTAGTTTTTCATTCACAGACGACTGACTGAATCACTAGGAACCATAGGAGCTATAGGAGATGGTTGTGCGCTGGGAGATGTTAGAGTTGAGACTCAGGGGGAAGAAAGTGAAAGCTGAAGGCTGAATGACCCCGCAGAGCTACATATTCTCTTGTGCAAGCTGAAGATGACATCAAGATTTGGATCAATACTGTGAAGGGTTTGGGACATTGTGGAGCCTCAGCCAGGCGTGGTGGTGCACATCTGTAATCACAGCACTCGGGAGACTGGGGCAGGAGAAATCGCCACGAGGTCCAGATCAGCCTGGACTACCTGGTGAGAGCCTGTTTCAAAACAAAACAGCAAAGAACAGTATGGGGTCTGTCTTAGTTACTTTTCTTGTTGCTGAGACAAAATACCCCACATGCAAAGTTATGGGGGGAAAGGTTTATTTCAACCTACAGTTTGCAGAGGTTTCAGTCCGTAGTCGACTGACTCCAAGGCAGGGTGGCCTGGCAGAATGACATGGCAGAGGAGAAACAGTCCATGGCAGGTCAGGCAGGAGGCAATAAGCAGCAAGCAGTGAGCGAGCCTGCCTTGCCTTTGTTTTTTTGTTTTTTGGTTTTTTGGTTTTTTGTTTTGGGGCAGGGGATCAAACTCAGGGTCTTGTGCTTGTTAGGCAAGTGCTCTACCACTGAGCTAACTCTGCAACTCCTCCCTTTCCCTTTCATCTCATGCAGGCTACAAACCTTTTGGATGGTGCCACCTACACCCAGGGTGGGGCTTCTGTCTCCAGTAAATCCATTAGCCACACCCAGAACTATGCTAATTCCAATAGCAGACTAATTTAGAACCTTAATCCCAGTATCACACCCTAGATCCAGCCAGCTCTCAAAGACCCTCCTATGAGCACATGAGGCTTTGGGGAGCTATTTAGATACGAGCCATAACAGGGCCCACTGCTGCCCATGCACAAGCATGCAGGGACAAGAATTTGCTGCTCACAGAGAGCTCATCTGCATTTGCTGCAACAGTGCTCTGTCTCCTAGTTTGGGAAAGCAAGAACTTTAGTTCTCAAAGCAGATGAAGCCTCCGTTTTGGAAGGAGAGGCACTGGGCCCTTGGCAGGCTCCCCTTGGAGGACTCTGTCTCTGAGGTGATCTAGTTTACCTTTCATGGTCATTATGGCTTGGGGAAAGAACCAGAAATCACACAGAGCAGATTCAGTGAATAAGTGGAGGATGCACTGTAATGCTTTTATTTGACAGATATTACTGTAAGCGTTTTGAATCAATTAAGAACTTCAAGGCAGCCATGAAAAGACCAAAAGAAGACTTCCAGAAGCGCTTCAGAAAGTGGCAAGGACAATAAGATAAGTGTGTTCAAAGCAAGGAGGAATATTTTGAAGGGGACTAATGGCAATGTGTCTTATACCGTAATACTTTATTTGTATTTAGACCTTCACAGTATTTTTGGATCACACTGAGTACATAATATGCAAGGTTCAGATGAGCCCTGGTATTGCTCATTATCTCAAGCCAAGAAAGATAAGTTCATCACTGAAGGAAAAGATATCGACCTCATTTCAAATTCAGCTGTTTTGATTCAGCAAGCCACATCGGTGAAAAACAAAGATATCAGGCAGTTTGGGAATGGCGTTTACGCTTCTGAAGAGGGAACAGTTCAGCAGGTTGATGAAGAAGATCTAGGAGTTGTCCAGCTACAGAAATAAGATCCCAGTTTATATGGCCAATTTGTGATATATTAAGGATGCAATTAAAGAAATCTATTCACATTTTTTTGAAAAGCTTGCCTCTGGTGGGTGGCAGTGTGACAGACCAGAAAGAGCAGCCAGCCCTTTGAAGCCAAACAGATTGAAGTTCGATTCACACTGAGTTATTCACTGGGTGAGTTGGGCACATTGTTTGTTCTCTGAGAGGTTGTGTTTGCTGTTAAATGGGCTGAATAATGGTATGTAGGCCAGATTGCAGTCATGTGGATTGAGTGAGCTGATACGTACAGCGTATGCCCACCCCACCACCACACTGTCCTTTAGCTCCAGTGTAAGAGTCCAAGAATCTCGGCGTTAACACAGTCTTAACGCTAACACCGTCTCCCTCTCCCAGCCGCTGCCTCTTCTCTGGCTCTTGCAGCAGGCCTCACTCAGCGTCTGGGCCTCTGGTGCCCTTGCTGTCTCCTGAGGCAGCCATGTTGGTCCCTTTCCTGTTGCTAAAACAAAATACAGAAGATAATTAACTTATAAGGAGAAAGGACTTACTTCGCTTGTGGTTTGGGGAGGTCCAGTCCATGACTGATGGCCCACGTTGTTTGGGGCCTGTGTCAAAATGCAGGGAGTGTGCAGTGGAGTAAAACTGTTTGCTTTATCATGAGCCAGGGAGCAGAAGTGAGAGGAAAGAGGTGGGCCTTGCAGCCCCTCTGAGGGCACATATCCAGTGACCTGAGGATGCCCCACCAGTCCAACTCCCCTTGGCACCCCCCTGAGAACAAAGCTTAGCACATGGACTTCAGAGGACTCTCGGCACCCAAACCAAGTTTCCAGGCAGAGCTCATTAGGAGAAAGCTCTGCCTCAGGACGCACACAAATTCACCTGCTGTTAGCTTCCATCAGCATCCTCACCTCTGCTCTGGAGCCTGCAGAATGTGCCACAGTCCTCTCCATCTTCTCTCGACAGATAATCACAGCTCGGTGATGTGTGATCTGCGGGAGGCCATAGCACACACGGGAGCCTCTCGACGCCATATTCCACTTTGCTCCTAGACCTGACGCGGCACAGCAGAGTGACAGGTGAGTGCATTTAGAGGCCAGGCGGGTCACAGAGATAAACGAGACCAGTCAAGAGTTAGGCCACTTGTGACCTGCTTAAATCTTGTTTGCCCTATGTTTCTTCTTTCCTTATTTCCTTCCTTCTTTTTTTTTCTTTCTTACTTTCTTTCTTTCTGTAATATTCACTCCTTATGTAAATGGGTGATTTCGTGACTTGTACAAATGGACTCAGGCAGTGTGCCTTCTTTTGAGATTGGTTCTTTCCACTCTACACAATGTCTACCAGGTTTATCTAAGTTGTTGTATTTATCAGTAATTCATTCCTCCTTATTGGTATTCCTTTACATAAATTAGTGCAGTTTGCGTAAATATTCAGTTCTGGAAGGGTACCTGGGTACTTTTTAGCTTTTGGTTATTAACAGTAAAGCTGCTGTGAGCATTCGTTTACAAGATCTGAATAAAAATAAGTCTTTATTACTCCAGAATAATGCTACACATGTCTAAGTCGCCTGCTACGCGCAAGTTTAATTTGGTAGGAAATTGCCAGATTTTTTCCGGGGCGCTTGGACCATTTTCCATTATCCCTGACAATGTGTTAGCGATCCGATTTCCTCATCCTCACTGGCATTTGATATTATCACTATTTTTTCATCTTAGTCATTCTGACATAGGTAATGAAATTTCGCTGTGGTTTGAATTTAGAGTTTCCTATTGTCTAGGGTTGCTGAACCTCTTTCCATTGCTTTTTTGCCATTTGTGTATCATCTCTGGCAAAATGGTTCTACATGCCTGTCCCAGTTACTCTAAAAGATACATGGGTGTCAGTCACCCTCAAAATACTGCCCCCTCACACTGAGTGCTTGTAGCATTCAGGAGCTATGAGTCAGGAACCCGTGTATTTCGAAAAGCGTATTTTGTTCTGGTGACATATCCTTTGTCGCATTGCTGAGACAACATACCTGACGCCCAAAGTTAAGGGAAGAAAGGTTTATTTAGCTCCCAGTTCCTAGAGATTTCAGTCCACAATCAGCCAGATCTAAGGCCAGGTGGCCTGGCAGACAGGCAGAAGGCAGCCAGGTAAGCAAGGGATGCGAGCAAGGGTAAGCGAGCCTCTTTCTGTCCCTTCTACTTTATCCAGGCTACCCACTTTAGAGTGGATAGCACTCCCACCCTTAATCCCAGCACTTTAATCCTAGCGTCACATCCTCGATCCCAGCAGAACTATGCCAAACCGATCAGTGGACCAACTCAGTAATCACACACTCTAGATCCAGCCACCTCTGAAAAGCTCCATCTATGATGGCTTGAGGCTGCGGGGGTGAGGTAGGAATAGCGTGTGGCTAAGGCTGGCTGGCAACGGAACGTGGCCTGGGGGAGTGGCCTGCACTTGACGTCACTCTGAGGCGTGATTTTCAAGCACACGCCCTCATGTGGACTGCAGGAAGTTCTCGTGAGTTTCCATGAGAATGCCATTCAATAAATAGTAGCAACACCTGAAGCGAGGGGCCTTCTTCTCTACCGCCCCACCTGGAAGGAGCGCTCCCTTTTCCCTCCCGTGGAAGGCGATGGCTTTGAACCCAGCACCGCGCCTATCATGCCTTTCTCGTGGTAACTCCTACAGTGCCTTTTAGGCCCAATGCACATTTTACAGTTTCTGTCGTTATGCTCAATTTTCCTTTTCTTCTTTATACTTTTAAATAAAACTTTAGAACTACTTTTTGTCCCCCTCCTTCAATTCTGTGCTTGAGGAGGGAAAGAACCCAAGAATATCGGAACCCATCCGATAACAGGGGGACATTTAGGCACAAACCATAGCAGTGTCTTTTGTTAATCGTCTAAGTACTTCATTGTTTTTACTTCAGGGTTTTTATACACACTGCATACAAGGCCTTTGTCAGATACGTGATTTAGGTTTTTCATACCTGTACGTAATTTGTGTTTTATCCTTTTGGTAGTGTCTTCCATAGAGGAAAGTCTTTGATTTTTTATTTTTTTGATGTTGATGAGATGAAATTTAGAAATTATTTTTCTTAAGGATCCTGCTTTTGTGTTAGCTTTAAGATTTCTTTGTCTAGCTCAAGGTCCCAAAGAGTTTCTCCAATGTCTTATAATTTTGCATTTTTAGATTTAATTCTAAGATTCATTTGAGTCAGTTTTGTATAAAGTGTGAAGTTTAGATTGAGCTTACTCCTCCTCCTCCTTCTTCTTGCCTCCGTTTATCCATTTATTCTGCACCACTTACTGATGTCTGTCTTTCCTCCATTGAATTGATTTTGTTCCTTTGTTGATAATTAAGCAGGCATATTTACGTGGGTCTCATTGTGGGTTCTTTATGTTGCTCTGTTGCGTGTCTGCCACTCTGTGACTATCACTGTGCCTTTATTATCACAACTACATTAAGCTCTAACAACTGGTCATTCTCCCTACTTTATTCTTTTTTATTGTCCAAAATTACTTTATTGAGGATCTCTCTTTTTTCATATAAATGTTAGAATGAGGTTATTTCTTTTTGGGGAGGGTGCTAGGGATGAAACTCAGGGCCTTGGGCTTTCTAGGCAAGAGAATAAGGTTATTTCTACAAAGAAACTAGCTGAGATTTTTATAGGAACTGCATTAAAATTATAGATCAATTTAGGGAGAAGTAGCATCTGTACTCTGTTGATTTTCCAATCCATGAATATGTTATATCTCTTTAAGTGTTTAGATCTTCTTTTATTCTTTCATCAACACTGTAATTTTTATTATACAGATTAGACTTATGTTTTGTTATATTTAAGTCTAAGTACTTTGAATCGATGGTAAATAATACTGTGCTTTTAAAAAAATATTTCAGTCTTTATCTGTTTGTTAGCAGTACTGAATAGAGAAATGCAGTTGTTTTGTGTAACTTTGTATCATAAGATTTTACCAAACTCATTACTAGTCTAGGAGTTTGCTGGTGGTTTTTGTTGTTGTTTTGGTTCGGTTTGGTGTTTAAGATTCCTTGAGGTTTTGTACATAGGCAAATACATTGTACTTAAAAGTTTATAATTTGCAAACTTTTCTTTCAAGTCTACAATTATGCTGTAGATAAAAATTTGCAGTTAATGCCCCAGAAACACTTTAATGGTGGGCAGGGTTAGGAGTGTCTATGATCAGAGATCAACAAGCACTGGATCACAACTTGTCCCCAATTTACAAGGGTTCAGCCTACTTTTCAACTTTACAATGATGAGAAAACAATAAGCATTCAGTAGAAACTGTACTTTGAATTCTGAATGCTGATCCCTTCCTGGGCTAATGGTACATAGTATGATCCCCTCTCTCGATGCTGGATGATGGCCAGAGTCAGCTCCCTGTCGCCCCTACTACCATCATGAGGGAAAACAACAGACTCTAGTGTCTGTGTGACAGAACTTTTTGGGTGCAAATATTCAATAAATGGTATTAGTTGTTCAAGACTTTGTCATAAAAGAGCTTTATGTTAGATGATTTCGCCCAACCCCAGGCTAATGTAAGTACTCTGAGCCCATTTAAGGCAGGCTAAGCTAAGCTATGGTGTTCAGTAGGATAAGTGTATTAAATGCATTTTCAATTTACAATATTTTCAACTCCTAATGCATTTTTGTTTGTTCGTTTTCTGGTCCTGGGGATTGAGCCCAGAGTGTTCAGACTGAGCCCCAACCATAACCTTTTATTTTGAGAAAGAGTCTCCTTAAGTGGCCCAGGCCAGGCTTGAGCTTGCAAAACTCTTGCCTCAGCCTCCCAGAATGCTGGGACTACAGTCCTGCATCGTCAGGCCTCCTGGTGGGTTTGTGGGGATGTAACAGCATCATTTGTTGAGGAGGATCAATACAAAGAAAACCCATTGCATTGAAAATCAGTATTAGAGCATAAAAATTTATTTATGATGTGCAAATGTTTATTTACTTAGTGAATAAGCCTTATAGAGTTCTGATGATGACTATAACCCTGAAGTAGCCTCGGCACAAACCCTAATTTAAGGAAAGATGAAACAGCCGAGATCTCATCTACTGACGAGGCCGCAGAGAGGTGCTGACACGACCGTGGTGTGGTCTGCCTTCACAGTGAGGGAGAAATGCGCCAGTGTAGTTAGAAGTTAGTGAAAATAAAGATGCAGTATTCTTCCCCTCATAGTTCTTGACTCTCAGAATTCTTCCTGCCAACCTCAGGATGGGACTCTGGCCCATGCGGAAGTGACAAGTGTGTGCATTTGTGTTGCACGAGTGGCAGCCTGCGCCAGGTGCCCCAGCTGGGAGGACACCGCAGGGCAGGTCCACCCGTCTGCTTCCCTGGAGACTCGGCCTCGTCCTGAGGCCCCCATGATGCCCGCACTCCCTGACTGTCCAGGCTCCGTCGTCCCTGCCCTCCTCGCATCTCCAGCGGACACCAGGGTGTGGACAGCCCCGGCCGTGCACGGGTCTGGGAGAGAAGGGACAGCTCATGTCTCCAAAACTCTGACTGATTAGAAACAGCTGGTTGGAAGCATATGAAACACAGCAGGCCGCTTGGCTGGCTTCCCACACAGATGCGTGCAGAATCAAGAATTCCAGAACTGTGGGAAACATTCTCTTTTGGGGGAAGAGCAGAGGCACATGTGGCCACTGGGCAGAGGGCTGGACAGAAAGAGAGCGAGGCAAGGAAGGAGGTGAGCTGCGCATTCCCACCCTGCAGACAGTGCCTCTCGGGGCTGCACTGGGAACTGGGTGATGCCAGGTGGGCATGCACTGAAGAGGTAGCTTCCTTCTGCTGGGCAGGTGGAGCCACAGCCAGGCAGAAGGAGCGGCCTCGGGTCAACTCCCAAGGGAACAGATTTTCAAAAGACTAGGGGGTGATTCGGCTGAATTCAGGGTAATATATTTGATCGATAGTTACCCTTGGCTCACTGCATTTCTAGAAAAGTCCACCTAAAAATGTGAAATGAAATACTAGAGAATAGATTAAAGATGGGGCTGAGAGGGAGGTGTGTGTCCAGGTCAAGTTCCGAGTACAAGCAGCACTTTGGAAAGAGATTAAAGAGCTTACTTCTCAGTTCTGATTTCCACAAGCCTGAACTATGCAACTGGATAAATATTTCTGGCTGTCTTCCAGCACAGCAGATGTCGTCATGGGAGCCCGCGGAGGAATGTCCCTGCACGGCGACCTCACTGCTGCCTCCAGCCACTCAGCAGCGCACCTTCGCTCCGGGAGGGGAGGGACTGCTGATCCCACGGGAGTGTGTGGTACAGACTACACGGCCGCCTGCTCGGCCTCGGCTGTTCACATCTGCCACCGCCTCTGTTCTGGTGCACTCGGACCTGCTTCAGCCTGTGGTCATAGTCAGAGGGCCCATGAGGCTCCGGGGGGAAGGGGATGAGGTTGAGTCTGGTCATCTTGGCACAGGACTGAGTCACCACAAGCTCACCTCTGCCTTCGGGGCACTGGCTGCCACCAGCAGCTCTGGGCCTGAGAGTGTTTCTTGTTGGAACATCACTTCCCCATCTTGGATGTCTGCAGCTGTGTTGACCTGGAAATGCGGGAATTCAGCCCCCAGACTCTGGGCTGATGGGAGAAGCTCTACGTGATGCTTCCATCCGAGACTCTATTCACGGCCATGAGCAGTGACTCGGGAAAGCCATCCCGCTGTTGCTGTCAGCCTGCTCTGGCTACTTTCTTCTCCTCGTCTGCTGACTGCCCTGTATCACCTGTTCTGAGACACAGAATTGCTCACAATCTAATGCTGGGACACGTAGACACCACCAGAGCCAAAAAGTGGATTGTGGCATCACTGTAGGAGCCACAGTTCTGTCCCTTGTGTCGGGGGCTCTAACAGGTATAGTTTAATTGATACCTGTTGTCTCTAACTCTTCCTGAAGAGCCACGTGGTGATGTGACACAGAAGAGAAGAGTTGTTCTGCACACATAAGCTTGCCCAGGTGTACACTGCCCAGGGATGAATTCAAGGAGCGGACCTGGCACTTCTCCTGTGTCCCACTCTAGTGTGAGTTTCTTCTATTGGAAACCGCCAGATCACTTCCAACAAGAGGCAACTTTGATAAAGCAATAAAGACTTTGGACACAACTGAATGTGAAAAATGACAAGGCGATGGTTTTCTTCAATATGGTGTCTCCAGAACTGTACTGTCAGTCTTTGTGGAGGCAAAGAGGTCAAGGGCTCGGGAGACTGTGACAGCAACACCCAGCTCCAGTCACTGCTGCCGAAGACAAGAGCGACCAGCCTGTTCAGAGTGTCCCTTGAAGAAGTCCAAGAGTGAGACTTCTGGCTGAGTGTGGTGACACAGCCTACAATCCCAGCACTCTGGGGGGTTTGGACAGGAGTAGTGCAAGTTCACGCCCAGCATGGGCCACTCAGCAATTTAGCAAGACCCTGTCAGAATCATCACCATCATCATCATCACTGTTAGGGCTTATGTCTAGATGTCCCCCCAAAACCTCATGTGGTCACAGGTGATGCTTTTTGGAGGTGGCTGGATGCTGGGATCAAGGATGCCATCCTAGGATTAAGGGTGGGTAGTCTGGATAAGCTACACCAGACCAAAAGAGACTTGTTGCTTGCTGCTTGTCTCTTGCTGCTTGTTACTTCTCTCAGCTTCCTTCTGCCTGCCCTGCTTTGCCATGGACTGTTTCTCCTCTGAGATGCCCCTCTGCCAGGCCACCTGCCTTGGAGCCAGCTGATTATGGACTGAAACCTCTACAAACTGTAAACTGAAATGTACCTTTCCTCCTTTAATTTTGGGTGTTGGGTATTTTGTCTCAGCAATGAGAAAAGTAACTCAGATAATCACCATTGTCATCATCATGATAATAATATAAAAGGGCTGGATGTAGCTCAGTGAGAATGCCCTGTGTTCACCCCCCAGTGCCTGACTCCCCATGCAAGCCAAACTTCCATAAGAATGTCAGGCCTGTGAGAGGCAACATTTTCGTTTGTTTTCTTTTCTCGTAATTCCAGGGCCTGGAAAATAATAGGTACTTAATAAATATGTACTGAATGAGTGAACATCTGATAATGAAGAAGAAAATGTAGCATCTGGAGAAATACACGCTCCTGTCAGGGAAGTACAACTCTGTTGTTTTTGATTAGCTATCATTCTTTTCTTCTTATTTATTTTTTAAATAAAATAGTGTTTAAAAACAGTTTAAAAGATGTTTTGGTGCTGGGGTTCGAATCTTTTTTTTTTTTTTTTTTTGTGGTGCTGGGGATCGAACTCAGGGCCTTGTGCTTGCAAGGCAAGCACTCTACCTGAGCTACACCCCCAGCTTATTTTAATTTTAATTTTAATTTTTTCTGATAATAGCATGACCTCCCCCCCCACCACCACACCGTTCCATGTCAGTTTGGTGGGGCTGCCTTTGCTCCAGGTGAGCATTAGACTGGACTATGACAAGATGCTCCTGTAAAAAAAGCCACGGGTGGATCCACAGTGGGGCCGTCGTCAGAGGCAACCTGAGGGATGTTCCCCATGTGTGAGGAAGCCACCTGCAGTGTTCAGGCACCTGCCTTGTCCCTGGTCCTCTCAGGCTGGGCGTTCCCGTGTCTCCACTGGTCCCACGACCACGACGCACCCAGTGTTCTTAGCATAAGCACACCCTCTTGTCATGATTAAATTAACCAGAGTCAGTTTCCTTCCTTCCAACCAAAACATCCCAAGTGGAAAGAAACCTCATTACAAGAGAGTGTAAATTTACAGCAGAGTTCTCCTGTCTTAGCCACTTTCTCATCATTGAGCCACAACACCCCACACCCACAATTTAAAGGAGGAAGTTTCTTTGTTTCACAGTGCAGAAGCTTCAGTTCATGCTCTTCCACATGGTGGAAAGGCCTGGGCAGAGGAAGGCTACTCAGGAAGCAGATAAAGAAGGGAGAGCCAGAGCAGGCGATGCACGTCCGGGTCACACCCTGGTGACCCACCTCCCCTGACCAGGCCCTGCCTCCCGACAGCAAGTCGGCTATATTGCCACCTTTTAAAAGCCCCGCCTATGAGTTCATGATCTAAACCATAACATCTTTCTTTTAAACACCTGCCTGTAAATCCATGAGGTGTTCTATAAGCTAGAAGTGAGCAAATGCAGGACTGTAGTCCTCTGTCCTGTGGACCTGCCCTCCATTCTGCTACTTCCAAGGCTCCCAAGTAATTGAGCATATCGCTCCACTAGAACTCCAGCAGGAGTTTCTGACTGAGTCAGGGAGTCCTTAGCCTCACATCCTGGGATGTCTCCAGGGGCACCAGGGGCTTCACACACCCCCTGAATGGCAGACACAATTTGTATCTGTGTGTGCGTCATTGCAGGGGATGTGCCATAATTTCGGATTCTCGAAGAGGCTCGATTCCCAGCCTCCAGCTGAGGCCCGTTGCCGAGAGTGAAAGCCCAAGACAACTCCTGTGTGCACGAGCCCAGACACAGCACCAGTGTCTGTTGCCTCATTTCCTCATTGAGTTCTATAAATCAGTGAGCATACAGGAAAAGGCCTCCTCAGGTTCTCCTATACACTCACTCAAAAATCAGCACAGAATATGTCCATCGCCGAATATGTAGGGTTTGCCTCCCACACAAAGCAAACAATCAGTTCTGCAGTGGACTTCAGCTGGGTGTCTGTTTAATTATACTGTAACACTGTCTATGGGAAGAGATGTCAGATCCTGCAAGTTGATCTCAGGTCCCAAGACTGACCCCCAGACCCCAGTCACAAGTTCCAACTTGCTTTACCTGTGCTTGTAACTGACCTGCTCTAAACTGGGGTTCCCACAACCCCCTCCTTGGGATTGATTAATTTCTTAGAGCTGCTCACAGCACTCCAGGAAACACATTTATTAAAGAGACTACAGATGGTCAGATGGAAGAGATGCATAGAGAAGTTGCCTAATAAAGGACATGAAGCTTCTATATCTAGGGACAGGGTGAGGCAAAACCTTCCTTGGGCATCCCCCTCTCCAGCTACCTGGAAGCTCATCCAAACCCTGTCCTTTGGCATTTTATGGAGACTTCATGATGCAGGTATTATGACTTTGATCTAGATGTCCCCTCACAGCCTCATGTGCTCATAGGTGGGGATTTTTGGACACAGCTAGATCTAAAGTGTGCAAATATGTATTATGGGCACATGATAACTGCGTAGTTCAGTGATCAGATTAGCACACAGTTCTGGGTGTGACTAAGTGGATTTACTGAAGACAGAAGCCCCACCCTAGGTGTGTGTGATACCAACCAATAGGCTTGTAGCTTTGATAGAATATAAATGGACAGAAAGAAGTCAGGCTTGCTGCTTCCTGCCTCCTGCCTCCCCTTCCGTGGACTGTTTCTCCTCTGCCATGCTGCCCTGCCTTGGAGCCAGCGGACTACTGACTGATACCTTTTTGTAAGGAAGAAATAAACCTTTCCTCCTCTAACTTGCAGGTGTTGGGTATTTTGTCTCAGCAATGAGAAATTAACTAACACAGTAGGTGTGACTGATGACATCATTGGCCATTGGTGATCTACTCAAACTTCAGCTCCTCTAACCTCCCTGGAGATTGGGATTGGGGCAGAAAGTCACAGCCCTGGAATCCTGCTTTGGTCTTTCCTGTGACCAGCCCCATCCTGAACCTGACTGCCAGCCAGCACGAAAAAAGGCATTTATCATTTTGAAGAGTCCAAGAATTTTAGGAGTTGCACACCATATATTTACGGTGGTATCTCAGTTCCCAAACTTAATTCTTTCCACAATTCTGGTTGCAAACTGAATTGGTTGCAAATTCAATGGTTAGATACAACGTTGACCTTACAGGAAAATTTGATTTGGTTCAAAATATATATTGCAGTCACTCCAAGACACTTGTAAATCTTAGAATATGCTGTGGTGTTTCACAGTTTCATATGGTACATGATATAACTTCATACAGCCTCCCTGCTGCTTGCCAGTTTCACCTTCATCCTTCTACACCCCTCCAGGTACCACTCCCGTTTCAGAGCTCTGGTCCTCCGACTTTGGAGACAGTGGACTTCTGTGGCTACTACTTTATCGCCCTTCTCCTAGGCTGTTATTGTTAAGCAGAAAGTTAGACATTAGCAGGCTGAAGAAGAGGGGTGGGGCTACTTGCAAAGCAGACTTGATTTATTTCTTTTCTTTTTTCTCTGCTCTTACATAATCTTTAGCACTGGATAAAATCCACACAAGCTTGTGATTCCAAGCTTTGTTTAGCTCAAAGAGGCGGTAACATCCTCTGAATATGCTGATAAAATCCAGGCCTCATACAAAGTCCAGACCATGGGGGAGGGGTTGGAAAAACCTCAAGGTTTTAAAATGAGCTAAACAGAGAAACCCACCTAGGGAGTAAACAAGGACCTAGTTGGTCCACACAGTCCATTTTTTTCCTTCTGAAAAGCAATGACTTTGGACAGAGAAAAGGGCACTGGAATAAATTCTACCTATATGCTATACAAATGCCCACCTGTCTTCTCTGAACTCTTTTGTCAAATACACGAAGAACTGAGGTGTGTCACTGGCTCCTCCCAGTGTTAGGACCTCTTGGTTTAGGACCAACTTCCTGGTGACATTTTTGCACATATCATGCCTTTGAGGACATGTACTCCTGACCTGTTGATTTTTCTAGACCTAGATCCTTCCCACGAGGTTGTATTTTTTCTCTTTGTGTCCCAGCACACTGCTGACCACAATAGGTCTATGCAAACACAGGTAGGATTAAGTAAATCTTCCCAGTTCATAATTTAATAATTAGTAATTGACATTTTAGTATTGAAAATGTATCCTTCCTCTGGAATTCTTAGATTATTTTATCGTGACTTGTTCAACAAAGCTACAGGTGGCCTAACCAGCAGATTGTAGTGAATTCTTGGGGAAATCTGGGTGTATTTCCATCCTTTCTGTACTGCTGAGAGCATGGCTCTGGTAGTAACTAGCAAACTTCCCCCAGCTGGGCAGGCAGCAAGTCACCACTGATAATTTGGGCTACTGAACGAGTTTCCAGGGTGTATTATAAGTGATGTCTGATATGTACAAAGCAGTGAGGGAGAGTTATCCTGATTTTTCTTGAACACTAACTAGTGTGCTCTACATTTCCCTATTTAGCATAGTTCTTTTTGGTACTAGGGGTAGCCAACTTTGAAGATACCCCACCTCACCCCAGCCTAAATGCCTCTTCCTGGTTTTCACACTTTTGTAGAGTCCTTTCCAACATGGTGCCGGGTAGACCTACATGACCATTAACACATTGTATAATAAGGGCACTAAGAGAAACTCTGACTTCTGTCTTGGTGCTGGATCCCATCTTTCTTGAGTCATTTCTTCTGGGGGGAGGTGGCTATCTTTCTGTGAGAAGCCCTGTGAGCTGGTCTACTCAGGGAGGAAGAGGTCTTCACCCAATACTCAGGGAAGAGCTGATGCCTGCTGGTGACACAGAGATAAGGTGAAATGTGGATCCTCTGCCCCCGGTCCAGCCTTCAGATAAGACCTGCACAGCCCCACTTGCAACTCAGCAGCAACTTCATGAGACTTAAGGCCAGAAGATCCAGGGAAGCCACCCCAAGTTCCTGACCTCGGAGACTATGTGGGTCTTAGGGGAATTGGTTATGCAATCATATGGAAAGAATAGAGACTTGCAGACTTATGTGCATTTTTGAAGTATCAAAATTGCTCTGAGATCACTATGATTCTTCGCAGAGAGCACAAAGTAAGTTCGAGAAGATTTAATCGAGTCCATGTTCCATCAGGCAACTGTCGTTAGAAACTAGAGCTTCCGAGTTTTAGCATCTATGGGACCTTTTCTTCAAGGGGTTTAAGTGCCTGGGGTTGCTATTGCTCATCAAACTATATTAAAAAAAATCCTTAAAAGCCAGAAATGAGGATGAGCAGGAACTATCTGCTGAAGACCATGCTGTGGAGACCTTGGAGTGGAAATGCCCTGCAGTGAAGGGATGAACATGTAGCGCTCATGTGCTGATAGTGGCATCTTGCATTAACTGAAAACATTCACTCGCCAAGTGAATGTTTGCTGTAGTTTGCTGATCTTGATGAACCACAAGGGAGTCAGGTTAATGTTGCAATTTTCCTATAGTGCAAAGACCTGTAGCTATGGCTATGTATCAAAGTCTTGGAGTGTTTCTGCTAAAACCGTTTCCTCTCAAGAATTCATAATGAGCCAGGAAATCCCTGCTGCAGCTGAAACCTATAAAACAGAGTCTTAGTGTAAGAATGAAATTTAAGACGAAATAAAATAGCTGAGAGCTTATTCCCCTCCCCCACCCACCAGGACTGTATATTTTCAGACAGACTTGATCTCTGGCTTGAATTACATGGAGTACAGAAAGGGTGATGTTTAGTGGATAAAATATGGATGATGGCCCCAGTGAGTGTTTTATCTTTATTTTTTTATTCAGTATATACCATATACTGAAGTTGGAATGATCCTAAAGATCGCAGGTGGAGTAAAAAGGTGTAACTCTCCCTTACAACTATTTTCCAAGGGACATCCACTGTTCTATATTTTCTATGTGTCAACTCATGCAATCCTCCCAATATTCTTGTGTGGAATCGACAAGGAGCAGACCATAAGATATTAGTAAGGAAACTAAAAGAAAAACATAACATGTAAGAAAGGTTGGTATCTATTAAAAATGTACCAGGCATTATTCTAACCACATGGAAAAGCATTCATTCACTCACACTTCATATATGTAGGAGCTGAGGCACAAGATGTTTACTATCTTGTCCCCAAGGGCACACACGCAGGTTTCCAAGCTGGGATTTGAATTCACAACATCTACCTCAAAAGTCTTAGCTATTACTTTTTCACTGAAATGGACATTCATGTCATCCTTTTGGATGCAAATCCTAACTATTGTTTTGTAAATTTGGAGATTTAACAAAATTCAAACTAAAGCTTGCTTTAAGGGGAATTTAACCAGAAGCTGTAAAGTTCAACTTAAAAATATGCAGACAGATTGTTTATAATTTCTGAAAAAGTGAAATAGTAAGGGTCATTTTTCCTAGCAAATTTTAATATAAGTATAAAATTTACAATAATTATAATAGTGCGGCACTTTGGAAGTCTAAGATCACTACAAACATACAGGGTTTTATTCACCATGCCAGGGGCATTTCATATGAGTGGGGACATTTTTGCCCTACCATAGTTGTTACTATACCAAGCTACTAGGGAAAAGAAGAGTTAGAGCCTGCTCTCAAGTCTTACATCAAAATGAAAATGAATCCCAGTGGCTTAAATACTTAAATCACAAAAATAAAACACAAAACTATGTAATAACAGATAGGTCAGTATCCATACAATCTTCCAGAGTGCAGAAGTTTCCAAGGCTGAACACAAAGGCAAAAGTCATGGACTGGAAGATGGTTGGATTTGTCCCCATAATTGTGTCCTCCGTGGTATAAAATAGTTCAGTCTAAAGATAAAGATACATTGCAATAATGCAAGAGACAAGGGGCTGAAAAAATTAACACATAAGTAAGTCTTATACACCATTGGAAAAAAGAAGAACAACACAAGGGAGAAGATGGTGAAACTCAGGATGAGCTAAGTCACCGAAGAAGAAATGCGAAGAGGTGATAACCACATGTTGCAACCATCAGTGTTGCTAGTAAGCAAAGACACGTCAACCAAAAGGAATCCTCTACCACTGTCTCTCTGTCTTTCCGTCTCTGCCTCTGTCTATCAGATAAAATTTAAACAGTATGCTAATACTCACTTTTGGGAGGGCAGGTAGGGAAGGAGCCTCACATGTCTTTCCTGATTATAAAAGTGCTATCCACTCACTATAGAATACTCTAAGAAAGAAAATTAAAGTTTCTCTCAAGCCCACACTCAGAGCTAATTGCTGACATCTCGGGAAGCCCAGTCTCGCTCCTCAAATGAGGGCCTCCAGGGCAGAAGATGCCACTGAGGACGTCAGCAGTCTCCCCTGATGACCTTGGCCATCACAAACAGCTCTGTAACTTCTCCAAGCCTCAGTCTCCCAGGCACCAAATGGCATTGACCATACATCAATTTAAACATTTCTCAGTATCCTTAGTAGCCCAGGAGGGTCGTGGTGTGGGGAGGTGGCAGTGAGCGCTGTGGCCCCTGCTGGCTGGAGTTGACATTGGGAGGTGGGCAGGGAAGGGCTTTGTTTTGTTACCATGCAAGATGTCGGGTATTGGCATGAGCTGGGGCGGAAACATCAGAGGACTAGATGAGAGGACTCAGGGAACAGAGCCCAGACTGAGCAACCTGTAGGTCCTGGTGTAACAGAATAAAGGACTGTCTTTGCTCTGCAGAAAGTGCATTGTCCCTGTGTTGGGACAAGTCATCTTCGAGCAGGTCCAGGTTGAGGTTATGAGGGGGCTTGAGGTGGAGGCTGACCCTTCCCCAGGGAGAAGGTGAAAGAAGAACCTTGGCTGCCTCGGGGCCTAAGCAAAGTCACTTTATCCCTTAATGTGGGCAGCTGGAATGCAGGAGGGCATAAATAATTTATAAAGATCCCAGGACCTTATGGGGAAGGAAGGGGCCCAGTGTCAGCTTGGTAGGAGCCAGGCACCATCCCCTCTCCAGCCCAGTGTAAGGATGTTTTGAAATGCTGCGTGCACTTTCTGAAAATGAAATTCACGGCTGTAATAACCAATGTATGCACATGGTCCAAAATAACCAACCTTATTCTGTGATTGAAAATACAAGAGAAATAATAAAATGATTGCTATTCCATGATGAGCATGCTCAGGCCTATCAATCCTAGAGGACGAAAATGCTCCCAAGATCTCCAGCACACCCAGGGGACAGTGAGGATCCTGGCCGTGCCGGGGTAATTCATAAGCAGGAGGCAAACAGAGTGACACAGCCAGTGAGCGTTAGCAGCAAGACCGGCTGCTTTATCCCCACGGGGTTGTGGAGGCCGCGGGAAGCTGCACTTGTAGACCACAGTGACAGGAGCTGTATGTGACTTTTGGTACAAGAGTGACCTAAACGCCAAATGTCGTGGCACATACATGTCATCCCAGCACTCTGGGAGTCTGAGGCAAGTTTGAGCCCAGCCTGGGCAACTTCACAACTCAGCCAAACCCAAGTCTCGCCTCCTCCTGCCCACCAGGCTCCTGCCAGCTCATCTGACACCTAGTTCCTGTCAGTGTCCAATCACCTGGGCTTCTAGGGGCTCCTCCACCCTCAGCGTCCTAGAAATCTTGCTGCTTGCTCTTACTGACTCCAGGTAGGGACAGAGAATTTGCCTCTTACAATCCAAAAGAGGGCACAGGTATCAGACCTTTATCTGTCTTGGACTTAGTCACAAAGGCTCATCTCTGTTTTAGGGTTTTCAAAAATATTTTAAACAAACAGCCCTGGCCTTCTTCTGCCAGTTAGCAGGGAAGCCTGTCTCTGAAGGAAGGGAGGCAGGTGGCTCTGCCTGCACCCTGAACTCCATCCCAATGGTGGACTCCATCCCAGTGGCAGTAGGTGAGGGTCTGCTAGAAGCTTGGCTCCCCTCAGAGGAGGGGAAGCTTCTGGGGACCCTGCCATCCCCCATTTGGGTCTCTGAACCCCGGTCTCTTCTGAATTTTACGTTCTGTCACACAGCACAGCCCAGGCCAGGTGCCAGGTCCTGAAACTCAGGTCAGATCAGCTCAGCAGAGAGGAAACCCATGCCCGCCTGCCTTCCCTGGCTTCTCTTCCCACCTGCTGCAGCTCAGCCGGCGTGGCTGAGAAGCACGTCCGGGCCTTTTTCTCCAGCACCGCAGAGAAGAGGCCTGGTGCCCCGGGTCACATAATAGGATATGCGGCTCTGGGGCATGGCCAGCGTGGCACATTTACACCACAGGCTGGCTCTTCCCCAGAGCGTGCCCTCAGCCGGAGGGGTGCTGCTCCTACTGGACAGACCGGACAACTGGCATTCGTTTCACCAGGGTGACTTTCAGGTTGCTGGCCTCACTGGAAGCCCATGTGCTTCATTGTGCTTGTAAATTAGGACTCCGATAAAGAGCTTCTCCGTACCAAGCACTTCCCGGTCCCAGCACCGCCCAGCCCTCCACCTGAGCGCCTCCTCCTTTTCATCTTCAGGGCCTTCTATCCTCAAGACACCTGTAAGGCATCCTGCAGTCAAACAAGGCAGAGGCGGGTGCCTCCCAAGGCCTCCTCTCCTCTCCCTCTCATGCCCTGGTCCCCAGCCATCCTTTGACTCACCTGCCTCCAGGCAACCCTTGGCCATGCTAGTCTCCCCAAGGACAGCCCCTTGCACACTCTGCCCCTCACACCATCTCTGCCACACCTCCTGTGGGGCCTGTCTCACCAGCCCTGCCCTCCTGTGTGCACAGTGCTCTCATTGGTCTGATGACTGTGCTACATGAACTGAGTGACAGCTTCACTTAAATGGCTTCAGTGCTGAGTGGTGTGATTAATGAGCAGCAGAGCCCGGCGTCCACTTGTGCAATTGAATCGCAAGGGTGAGTGGAAGTCTGCAACCGCTCCATTAAAAAAAAGCCCCTCAAAGACCAGAAATCCAATAAAGCTGCTGATTCTAAATATGATCTGTCTCGAGGTTCAAGCAAATGTGTTCATCTATAGAGTGTCCTCTTTGTCTACGAGCCACAAGTGTTTTCAAGTGTCATTGACACAAACGCTTTGTAACTATAATAGAAGCAAAAGCAAGTGCTATGTGGCTGGGGCTTTGCCAGTCTAGTAGTTCAGTATGGTCTGCAAGTCTGGTGTCCCGCTCTGCGGCTCACACATCTCAGGCCAGTGCCCCACCCCGCAGTTCTGTGCGTGGTATAAGGAACGCTCGGGTGGGGAGCTGGGTCAGTCAGCTCGGGCTGCTGCACCAAAATACCACAGACCGGGCAGCTCGAGCAACGGAAGTTTACCTTTTCTCAGTTCTGGAGGCTGGAGATCTGAGATCAAGGTGTCAGCAGGGTCGCCTTCTCCTGAGGCCATTCTTCTTGGCTTGTCATTCTTCTTGGCTTGTGGAAGGCGTCTTCTCCCTGTGTCCTCACCAGGTCGTCCCTCTGTGTGTCTGTGCCCTAATCTCCTCCTCTAACAAGGACACCGGTCCC
>PVJO010016988.1:0-40611 GCA_004026905.1 Hystrix cristata | reverse complement strand
TGGAGGAATGTTTGTAGGGAATCAGCATTGCTCTCCACTAGCGGGCCAGGGAACATATGATAAAGCATCTCATCATTTTCATTATGAATAAGGGCAGTCTCAATCACTTGTAGATTCTCCATGACATAGGCTGAATCAGCAAGAATACTGAGAGGTTCATCAAGGAACTCTTATTTTCTTACCAATCATGGTTGTTTTAGAAGTTGAATTCCTGTAGAATGTGAATGGATCACAAATATAAAGTTTTATAGAGAACACTTGCGATCAAAGGCAACATAACATATTAGCATAACAATCATGATGACATCATCATGTTAAGTGACATGAAGAAATTTTTACCCAAATTTGTCGCCCTTTAATAGCATGTGATCTAACAAGACTGCACCTGTGTATAGGTGTACTTTATGTGGTATCGCCTGGACCATACAGTGTTTAAAAACTTTAAATGTTGTAACATAAATAAATAACATACACATAATAACCATTTAAGCATAAGGCTTGAAAAACTATTTGTATCTTGGCTGGATTGACATGTGTATTTTATCAAAAACAATTGGAAAACAAGTAAAGGAGTGGGCAGATATTTGAGTTTAAGTTTACCATCATAAATCATTTTATTGTAGAAGCCACAAGTATGATGAGGATTTTTTTTGTTTTGTTTTGTTTTTTGTTTTTGTTTTGCATCTTTGAAGATCTTTACATTTGGGAAAATATATTTAGTATTATTATGAAGTCAGCAATAATGAGTATCACAAATTAGGTTGGAAATGCCCAAGGAGGTAGCTTTGTCCTTTGTTTTTGTCATTGACCAATTTAGGTGTCTCTGCTAGTCACGAAGTAAAGCTCATGTTTAGTATTAATTGCACAAACGAGAGTTAAAGCCCTTATCCAAAAGCACCAGTTAAACAAGAGAAGAGAGCTGAGACCTGGGAAGGAATGACTATGAGAGTCAGAGTGATAGCCCTTAGTTTTCTTTGAGCAATGAGGAGTTTTCAGAAGGAATAGTTTGAACTCAATAAAACCAACGAGAGCAAAGCTCAAAATAACCAAACATACATATTTCTTTCTATAAACTGGATCCTCCACAAACCTTTTTTATTTTTACATACTTGAACTTGCTAGTTCCGCTGCTATTTATCTCTCTTCCTATCTCAGTAGACCGAGAACTTTTATTGTACAAAATCCTCTCATATCAAATACATACTCTTATGCTTTTCTTTATATGTATTTTTTCTTTATCTTACTTACTATAAACTTTTCATAGCAAACTTGGCAGTGGCTGCTTGGATTTTAAAGTGTCATTCTCCTCTCTTTTTATCCTTTGGTCTCAGATTGTTATATTTTAAAATTTGACTGTCTGCCAACAGACTTTCAAGTAAGTTTGAATGGCAGAATTATCTCGGTAGCAGCAGAAAAAGAGCAGGTTAACCCTTAATTGTAGTCTAAGAATCTACAATGTACAAGTAATGTTTTAAGCATGTTAAATAAATAAAAATACAACTTAAATTAGAAACCAAAAGTAAATTTATCAATTAGCTAAGATCCGTAATTAAATAAAAATACCAACTCAAATTTGAAGCCAAAAGTGAATTTATCAATTAGCTAAGATTTGTAATTAAATAAAAACACCAACTCAAATTCAAAGCCAAAAGTAAATTTGTCAATTAGCTAAGATTTGTAATAATGCCCTTCTATTGTGACTCTGGGTTGACTCTCATACCAGAGTATGAACATCTTATAATTAATTCCCTGTTTTTATTGGAACACAGAAAGTAATGCCCCCATTTCCATTTCTTGAAGTAAGATTACCCTTATTGTCAAATTTGAGGTGTGACTGATTGGCTCATTGACATTGTTTTTTACATTTAGGAAATTTTTGTTTTGATTTGATCTTTTTTGAGGGGAGGGCGTACTGGGGATCGAACTCAGGGCCTTGTGCTTGCCAGACAAGCATTCTAACCACTGAGCTGAATCCCCAGCATTGATTTGATCTTTTTATGCTGTTTATTATTTTTATAATCTTTTTCAAGATGTCTCTCCTTGCCACAATTATAACATTTTTGAGGCTACAAGGCAGCAGCAAGTACTTGTGCCTTATGAATCTCAATTTCTGCATTTTGGCAAAACTTAATCATTTCAGTAATATACTTTTTTCCTTTAGGAGGTGCCAAGACTCTTTGACAATCAACATTGGCATTTTCATATGCTAGTTGAAGGAAGTATTGACCACCAAGAGGTGGTATCTGTAGACTAATTTTTTATTTTGGCTCATTCACAAGGTTATTTGTTCGCTGCAAGTGTCTGTTTTATCTTCCCTTGGATTGGTTTTGCTGTCCTTAAAACAACATTCTCGGGTGTTTTGTGGCTTCTGCATGGAGACAAAGCATCCTAGGCAGAGCAGGCCACCTGAAAATGGGGTGGGATGTGTCTCCCTCGGCCCCAAGACTCTTTATATGCAGGCACAGAATTTCCCGGGTAAGTTCCCAATTGTAAAAGAGATGAATTTATTGTCTGTACCCAAACTGGATTCCAGAGGCAGTGAAAGCTGAGGCCTTAATTTATGCTCTTGCAAGAGCAGGGCTAATAGGCACCCTGGAATTGAGAAGCTGTGTGTTTTCATTTTTAAACCATAAGAGTTTCCTCCCTGCTGTCATAGGAGTGTTGGTCCCATTGTTATGTTTGTCTCTTCAATAACAATGAAAAATCTTGCAAATTATTGCATATAGACAATAATAGGTATTGTATTCATAAAGACAAATTTTCATTTCATTTTGAGTGGTTGGCAACCTATGTGGAAACATATTAACCTTAAAGACATTTTTACACTTCTTAATTGATTTAAATTAACTCACTATTAAGTTATGCTATATGACCCACAAGAGTTTGTGATAAGCTCTTGTCTGAAAACCCAGGTAAACAGTTTTCCATGGAAATTTCAAAGGCCCCCCCCCCAAAAAAAAAGAAAAAGGAAAAAAATCACTGAGCTCAAAGCAGCTGCAGATGTAATTGGAGTACACTCCCAAATGTTTTTCTGTGGTATCTTTAAGGCATTGTAACAGTACTGACAGGAGTTTCTATTTTCTTGATAGATTTATCCCAGGTTATCATATTTTACTGGCTTGACTTTCATTGCCTTTAGCCCTTTTTTTTGGTTTTATCTCTTTTTTGTTTCCTCTTTATCCTTTTTTATTTTTCAGTTTTTCCTTCTTTAGTTTTTATTTTAATTCTATTTTTAAAAAAATAATTTGTTTTGCTGTGACCATTGTATGTAGAATGTACCAATACATGTTCTTGGTTTAAAATAAAAAAAAATAATAATTTGTTTTGCAGTCTGATGCTTTTCGTTAAGAGATGTCTGGGCTGATAATCCTAACCTGTGACCTCAATGAGATGTGCCAGATTATTCTGTGGCTACCTTTTCCCCTTTACCAGGATGAAGAGTTAGACACATCCTTGTTCCTTTTCCAGTCTTTGGGAAGTCAGTCCTCTACACTCATCTGCAGCAGTAAGTTTTTCTTCACAAATGAGCACCATTCATCACAGTGTTCAGCCACGGTGGTGTAGAGAACGAATGATTCCTTGGAGATAAAACTGAGCTCAATCACTGAGAGCCCAGAGGGGCCATCTCAGTGAGAGCACCCAGAGCAGACTCCCAGGCATAGCACTGAAGCCACACACTCTCTGGTCTTTATTTAGAATATCAGTAAAAAAGAAAAGAGTAGAATTTTTGAAAAGCAGTCTGGTCAAAAAACTGTCTCAAGTCTTGCCAGTTTTCTTGGGGAAAGGGGAAGAACAATGGTCAGACAAAACAAACCTCACTGATCTAAACTTCTTATTGTTTAACCTTTAACTCCTCATAGAGCCCACATGCTTTTGCCCCACAATTTATCATTTACTCTTCAACCAAGTCCCCCACAGGTAGGTGCTAAGGAGGACTGAGATTTGGTCTTCATGCTGCAGGGTAGAGATGTGTGTGCAGTCACTGCACACTCCTCACAGCTCTGAAGCCCGTGCTTGGGGAGAGCCATGAGGCTCTATCCTCCTGCCCTCTTCTGTGGCTTCTGAGGGCTGCACAGTTTTCATGAAGAAGCCATCTTTCTGGAAAATGGACAGGACTTCTGATTAATGAGTCACGAAGAAGTTTCCTTGTGATACCAAGTGTTAGTAGCTGGAGGCCACACATTTTCCTAAGGTACCAGAGGAATAAAATACATTAGCTACTACTCACGCAGAGGTGTTTTGCCTCCACAAAGCAGTTTCTTAATACTGATGGACTCTGAGGAAGAGGCTGGGCAGATGTCAGGGCCTCTCATCTGCCTGCTCTGGGAATGAGATTTTTAAGACTTTCTCAAGCCAAAGAAGTGGGCTCTTGAGTTTTGGCTCCATTACTGTTTTAGAAAGTGGTTCCTCCACAGTTGCTCCACAAGAAATCTCACCATCCTCATTTCTATACATTAAAGGATCTGACACCTTCTAAAACTTACTTGGGAATGGAATAAGATAATTTTTTTTTTTTTTTGGTACTGGGGATCAAACTCAGGGCCTTGTGCTTGCGAGGCGATAAATTTTTGTATTTAAAATATTTCACAGAATATAAGAAAGCATGTGCCAGGATGAATAGTCTTTTGCATTTTCCTTAGCAAGGTGATAATTTTGAACTCAAGATTAGTTTGTCTGGAAGTCTGAAATATTTATCTGTGGAAGATTTTAGTAGAATGGTCCCTGAAAAGTGTGTTAAATTCACCAGTGTCTCTATTTAGGGCTTAAAATTACACTTTAACTTTTACTTAATGATTTTCTTAGCCAGTACAATTTAAATGTCCTTTCCAAAATTACCCTACCATTTTCCAACTAGTTGACGTTTATAGATCAATAAAAGTCTAAAGATGTTAAGTACTTTCAAAATAGCACACCAAGCTGCAGAATCAGAAAAAGATTCGAGGCTTTTAATTTCCAGTCTTTTGGCTCTAAAAGTTAGTTCTGCCCCGAGAAGAGCCCAAACTATTTAAATGGGCCCCTCAGCACCCTTGTAAAAGAGACAGTCTATCTCTGGTCTAGATAGATTTCTGCTTTTATTTACTATTATTTGGAGTAGTACTCTTTATAGAGTACTGGATATGGATATAGAGTACTGGATATGGCTACACTGTTTATTTCCATTCTTTGTAAAAGGAAGGATGTAAAATTCACCTAAAGAAAGGTAAATGGAACATATGTGTGAAGACAGTTTTCTGAATGAGAGAAAAAGGTAGAGATTAAAATAAGTGTCTTTCACAACTCTCAGGACATGGGTCAGTGTGGCTGTTATTCATTTGATCCATAAATTTCTTTGTTGAAAGATGATGTGAGCGTACTCAAAGTTCTACTTCAGTTAAAGAGTTTGTGGAATTGCCTTACCATTTCTGAGAGTGTTAATATGAACAGTTCTGAGCCTATTTCTTTTTCTGGAAAATCCTTCTCTGCTTTCAGCTAAAATAGTGAACAAGAAGCTAAAGACTGTAGATAATTGTCTAGAATATAGGATTAGAATCCAATTCTGGCAGAGACCAAACGAGTTACACTGATTTTGCTCAGGATGTAAAACAAACTGGTCTCTGTTAATCGTGTGTTCCTGTCATAAACAGGCGTGTGCTGCAGGGAGTGGGCTCGCACTTCAAATGCCATGGGAGGTTCACTGGAGGAGGGGAGAGGTCTTAGCTTCACACCCCAAATACATTATGGTAATTATTCAGGACAGGGCTCAGTGAGCTTTTTACCAACGGCAGAAGAGGTGGGGTTCCAGAAACTGCAGCATCCTCTGTATTCAGTGTTTCTAAATTTAACTGGGAGGCTGCTTTAATTAAATTGCTTTTCAGTCTTTTGTCCTTGAAAGAAAGTGAGAAGTGTGTCAGACTTCTTTGGATTTTCTTTGATTAATGGGAGTGAGAGGATCAGGAGTAGAGAACTGAAGTAGTCATTCAAAGGGCCTGATTGCCAGCAGCTGAGAGGGAAAGAAGGGGACATGAGCAGAAAGACAAAACCAACTCCATTATCTCTGGCTCCGTGTTCCCCTGCTAAACTGGTTCTTTACCCTGAGCAGATTCACCACAGCATTGTCCTGCATTTGTTTGTCTGACTATCAAGTTTTACTTAGTTTTGCATTTGGAAGTGTCTCTGGAGAAACAATTTTTAATTGAAGGAGGGCAATTTGGGCCCTCACTCCAAAACATATGGCAAGGACCAGAGCAGTTTTGGGCAGAGCATCTGGTGAACAGGGTGAGGACACTTTGGGCCTCTAGTGGGTAAGGGCCAGGAGTATTGCTGAGTTTCCTGCAGTACAAAGGACAGCCCCGCAGCAAAGAGAGCCAGCCCAGTATCCAAATTGCTGAGGCAGAGACACGCTGCTGTGGACGAAGAATTTAGAACATGCTGTCTGCAGATTTGCTCTTGGTTTGTGCAAGTAGATTTTAAAAATATCCTACTTGAGTTGGAAAGATACTGAAATGTTTTTGTTTTTGTTTTGAGCACTTCTGCACTTTCTAGTGCTACAGGATACCTCTGGCTCATCTCATTCATCTCTTGCTTCAGTCCTAGAATTGGCCATTTCTTCAAGGATCCTGGTTCCTTTCATTGAAAAGTAGTATTAATACCAAGATCTGGGTGTTAGGCACCTGTTGGCACTTAGTGTTTTACACTCAGCCTTCACCATATGTAGTACATCACTGTACTTTAAAAATACTTGCAGTTTTTGCAGGACATTCACACTACCATATTGAAATTGAAATGGCATCTTTATAAGTTAAATGAAGTCTGTAATAATGTGATTTGCAAGATGTATTCTTATATAAGATGCTGATGGTATGTGAAGTTAATGGTGCTTTAAGGAAGCTGTATTACTGGTTGTTCTTGCTCCACGTAGTCTTACTTAGTTCTGTTTCATAGCTTCCTCCTGCTGAAAGGCACTTACTCCTCCTTGTCTCTATATGTAGTTTGCTCTGGTGTGTAAAATCTGTGTTAGTGAGGCTTGTTGGAAGAGTTTCATTGTGACTGTTTGCAGATAGTCTTTCATTAATCAGAGATCACGCCTCTATAAAAGTTTGAGGTTTAAATTTTCCTAAGAAATAAGGGTTTTTTTTCGATTTTTATTAAAATTTATCCAAAATTACATAAACTTACAGGCAACTACACAAGCTTACAGACCACAATTAATTGTACCTTTTGCTTATGACAGTTAGCAATGTAAACAACCACCTACATACAGCAGTAAGTCACATCTATATAAAATAACTATAGTACCCAGTGTACATGTCACTGATGTAAGTTTGGGTTATTAGGTTCTTATTTTTAAGATATCATTATTCCTCTGGATTCCCATTCCCCTCCCCCTTTGCCCTCTTCTTGTTCCCTTGAACCCTTTGTCTATCAGCTTATATCTAACACTGTGTGTTTTTGTATCCATTGTTTACCCTTTTCTTTTGTTTGTATTTTACCTCACTAAATGAGGGATACCATGTGGTATTCCAGCTTGTGAGACTGGTTCATTTCATTCAACATTATATTTTCCTGGTCTGTCCATTTTCCTACAAATGACTCTAGTTTGTCATTCTTTATAGCTGAATAGTATTCCATTATGTATAGATACAACATTTTGCTTATCCAGCTATCCACTGATGGGTATACAGGTTGGTACCAGAATTTAGCTATTACAAATTGTGCTGCTATAAACATTGTTGGGCAAGTATCTCTGTAGTATGATGTCTCTAGCTCTTCAGGAAAGATACCTAGTAGGGTAATGGCTGGGTCATGTAGGATTTCTACTTTCAGACTCTTGAGAAATCTCCATACTGATTTCCATAATGGTTGTACTAGTTTGCATTCCCACCAACAGTGTAGGAGGGTCCCCTTTTCACCACAGCCCCACCAGCATTTGTTATTGTTGGACTTCCTAATGACTGCCATTCTTTCTGGGGTAAGGTGGAATCTTAGAGTTGTTTTAATTTGCATTTCTCTAATAGCCATAGATGTTGAACATTTTTTCATATGTTTATTGTCCATTTGTATTTCTTCCACTGTGAAGTACCTGTTCAAGAAATAAGGTTTTAATCCTTTATGATTTCTAGAATTTTTTGTGTTTTTGTGTTACTGCTTTGCTTATTTTAAGAAATTTCTTCTAGCCCGAGATTGATCAACTTAAAGTGCCAGTGTTTTCTTTTTGTGTGGGAATCATTGACTTTTAAAACATTTAAGAACAAGTAAAAGTAATTTTTGTCTTAAAACACACTTTTCTTAATACTTAGATATTTATATACTGAAAGAACTTTGAGATTTATCGAGATACAAATTTTATAATTTATCAAACTTAAATATACATGTGAAGAAAAATAAACTATTTAAGATAGTCTTAATACTTTTCCACATTCAGGTTCTGTTCAGAATCACTTTTAAAATTGGAGCTGCCATCATCTGTATTTTTCCAAATTACTGTCCTCTGTATTATCAGAAGGTTAGTCATGTAGCATTTAACCAAATAATTTACTGAGTTGATATTTATATGACATAAAATTAATCATTTTAGAGTAAAGAACACATTGGAATTTAGTACACTAACAATATTGTATGATTCCAGCCTCTATCTAATTCCAAAATATTTCTTTCACTCCAAAGGAAAACTCCTGGCAACCACCAACCTACATTCTGTCTTTATGGATTCATCTATTCTATATAATTCATAAAAATGGAAGGATTTTTTTGATCTGGCTTGTCTCCCTTAGCACAATATATTGGGTTCATCCACCTTGCAGTATTACTGGACACTTTGTTCCTTCTTCAGGCCAAATAATACCCATTGTAAAGCTGTACCACATCCATTAACCACTGAGGGATAGCAGGCTTTTTTCACCTTCTGGCTGTTGCGAACAGCAATGTTGTGAACACATGTATACCTGTACTGATGTGCCTCTTACTAGCTCTTTGGGGCATGACTTGGAGTGCAATTGTGAGGTACTGCCATAGCTCTATACGTAACATTTTGAGGGGGTGCCAAACTATTTTGCTTAGCAATGGAATGATTTTAAATTTTTTTTTCAAGCTTTGTGGCTGTTATTGAAACCAAAATAATTGACTTGGAAGGATACATTTCCTAATGCTTTGGTTTTGTTATCAAAAGTAGATTATTGTTTAACATATCTACCACTTGTTTCAAAGCTACTTAAAATGTTTAGCTAATTCCTATGCTCCTCTCAGGAGTGTTTGAAAGATTTTCAGATAAAGATTCCAGGTTTTTAATTTCTAGACCTCTGCTCTAGGACAATTAAGTAGGTCTTCCCTGAGCTCAAAGTAGCCCAATTTAAACCTGCAGACACAGTGTCTACTTTCCATAGGACTAGACAAAAAATAAAATGAAAATGATGGTTGCTCAATATCCCATATATATTTAAGGAGAAAATATTTATTTACTGGGAATAAGAAAAAGAAAGATCTGCATTAGAAGATGCACCATGAAACTGAAAGATAATTTTCTTCTTCTTTGCCATGTTGCTAAAGTTTTGAAGGTTTGGTTAAAGAGACTCTTGTAACTTCACACAACACAACCTGTTACCAAGCGGATTTAGAAATAGTGTTTGAATACTGTAGTCTTTATTTTTGATCACACCTGTGGTATTTATTTTTTATTCTGTGATCTTTATTTTCTAAGTACTTCATTCAGGTAAACTTATGACTTCCAAAGAGGTAGAAAGGGATACAGGGATCCAATGTTAGTTTTCATGTCCTCAAGTGTGTCAACACAGAACTGGTGTATCACAGATGCTCGATAAATATCTGTTGAAGTGACTTGTTGGTAACTTTTCCAGATAGGCAGGACACTTGAGAAGTGCAGGAAGTGAGTCAGCCTGTTTGACAGGAACATCACCAGCACCTCATATTGTCTCTTCTGCATAATAAATGTTTATTGAATGAATGAATGATGGACTCTAATATACAACATATTTTCTAAGTGTTGGTGAAGGTAACTCTTCTTAAAGGTCATTTTAGTTTTAGTTCTCTACTTAGTATCTTTATGATAGTCAGACATGAAGATACATAGTTTTTCCTTGGGGTAGATATATTAGGTTAATTATTAAATAATAAAGTAAATCAACTCATAAAGGCTGAACTCTAGCTTTATCTCACGGGAACGTTTTGTTAGGATAGGGCTCTGTTACATATCACTTTCTGTGTTTTAGAGTGTTCACTATCTATTAATACATAAAATATGTTAAATTTGGGTGTATTAATTTGATTGTCTTTTTAGGTACATGTTATGTTTAAAGTCAGTCAGAATTTCTTTGCCATCATTTCCTGGATTAAGGAAATATGTAAAATTTTTTAACAAGAAATATGTCAGTGTGGAAGTAAAATCAAGCAGCCGGGGTGTGGCACAGAGTAAATTCAGCTCCAGGTGCCACAATTTTTAGGTATGGGAAGTATTCTCCCATCACTGGATACACTTACATGAAAACACTGTGGGCAGACAGTGAAAAGTACTACAATAGACCAACTTGGAAATTGCATCAGCTCAATTTGAAACAGTGAAAGCTACTATCAATGTACAAGGTAATCAAAATATATGGTGAATGTTTACATTTTTAAAAACTCTATTACAGATTGCCTGCACTGCCCAGGTTGGTGTGCACAGCACAGCCAACTGGCATGGGACCCCATACTGCCAAATGATGACCTCATCAGGGGACACCAGGCTGCCTGAGCTGTCCAGGTTGGTGCCCACTTCATGGCAGACCAGGTTGGGCCCTGCCCATGCATGAGCAGGGTCAAAATCCAGTAACATTGGAAAGCCCTAGGATTAAAGACACCACCAGCTCTGTCTTGTGTGTTTTTTTTTCTTTACTTGCCTTTTTACTTTTTTCTTTTATTTTCTTTTATAAGTCACTGATACCAGGTAGAGCCAACCATACCCATGCCACTGAGGAAAGCTTCTAGAGACATAAAGGACACAAGAATCAAGAACCACATATACGTTGAAAACAGCTTAAGAACACACTTTTCCTGGGAAAGTATTGATACTTGTCTTAAAGTAACCTCCCATGAAGAAAATATAAAATAAAGATGGAGCACAAACTAAAAGTGGGAAATATATATATGTACAAAGAAAATGACAAGATACAGGAACAAAACACAACCCCAGACCCCCAGTGCACCCAGAACAAATCCAGAGGACACTATAATACAGGAAATCAGAAGACACCCGACCACAATTTCAGAAATGATAGCAGTAGAAGTTAAAAAACAAATAGGTGAGGCTATAGAGAACACCACACTAGAAACAATTGCCCAAGTTAAAAAGGTGATGACAATTATAATGAAAGACCTGCTTAGTGAACTCAGAGTAGACATAGATATCTATATATATATATATCTATATATCTATATATATATATAGATATATATAAACAGAGGAGCTTAGAAAAACGATGAAAACTTGAACATTCAACTCAGTAAAGAAATGGAACACATGAAACAGATTCAAACAGGTAGTCAAGGAATCAAAAACTCCTTTGAAAATATACACAGTAGATTGAATGAAAGTGAGGATAGACTCTCAGGCCTAGAAGACAGGTATGCAATTAGGGACAATGAAAAGAAAGATCTCTTAAAAATAGCTAGGACTATGAACAATCACTAAAACAGTTGCAAGATGAGGCAAAGAAGAACAATATAAAAGTGACTGGAGGGAATGAAAAAGCAGGAGACTGTGCAAAGGATATTAAAAAAATTATTTATAGAAGTAATGACAGAAAACTTCCCAAGCATGAGAAGAGAACTTGACATACAGATAAGCGAGGCATTTAGAAACCCAGTTACCCATGACCAAAATAAATCTACACCAACACATATAATAATCAAGATTCCAGAAATTCAACAAAAGAACAGAATACTGAAAATTGTTAGAGATAAAAAACAAATCACCTATAAAGGTAAAGCCATCAGAATCACAGCAGACTTCTCAATGCAAATCCTAAAATCAAGGAGAGCCTGGAGCAAAATATTTCAAGCATTTAAAGAAAACAATCCCCAACACAGATTGATGAACCCAGCAAAACTATCTTTCAAATTCAGCAATGAAATAAGATACTTTCATGACAGAACAACTGAAGAAATCCATGACCTCTAAACCACCACTAAAAAATATTCTGAAGTACATTCTAGACAAGGAAAAAGTTAACTATAATTACAAAGACACTAATAAAGAGAATCCACCATGCAAGACAAACAGTTAAACTGAGGTGAAATTCAGACCCAACAACAGAAAATATTTATGACAGAGATAAGTCAATATATAACAGCTGTAACCATCAATGTAAATGGTCTCAATTCACCAATCAAAAGAAACAGACTAGCAGAATGGATCAAGAAGCAAGATCCATCAATATGCTGCATACAAGAGACACATTTAACCCAAAAGGAAACTCATAGTCTGATAATCAAAGGATGGAAAACAGTATTTCATACAATAGGAACCCAGAAAAAGGCAGGGGTAGCTTTCCTAATCTCAGACAAAGTGAACTTCCAACCAAGACTTATCAAGAGGGACAAAGAAGGTCACTACATACTTCTCAAGGGAAAACTCCAAGAGGAAGAAATAACAATCATTAATATTTATGCACCAAACATTGATGCACCTAACTAAATAAAACAAATATTAAGGAACATGAAAGATCAAATAAACACTAACACAATTATAATGGGAGAATTCAATACCTCACTGTCACAAATGACAGATCAACTAGACAAAAAATTAACAAAGAAATATCAGAACTGAATCAAATCTGTGAACAAATGGACTTAGCAGATGTTTACAGAGTGTTCCACCCCACAACAGCAGAATACACATTCTTCTCAGCTGCACATGGGACGTTCTCCAAAATAGACCACATATTAGCTCATAAACCAT
Organism: Hystrix cristata; assembly: GCA_004026905.1. Classification (NCBI taxonomy): domain Eukaryota; kingdom Metazoa; phylum Chordata; class Mammalia; order Rodentia; family Hystricidae; genus Hystrix; species Hystrix cristata. The sequence continues at coordinate 27,683 of PVJO010016988.1, read as the reverse complement.
GTTTAAGTAAATGTAAGGGAACTGAAATTATCCCATGCATACTATCAGACCATAGTGCAATAAAACTGGAATTCAGTGGTAACAGAAACACAAAAAACCACATAAACATATGGAAACTAAATAACATTCTTCTGAACAACAACTGTGTCACAGAAGAAATTAAGCAATTTATACAGTTTAATGATAATGCCAGTACAGTGTACTGGAACCTATGGGATACAATGAAAGCAGTGCTACAAGGGAAATTCATTGCGTTGAACTCCCACAGCAGGAAGACAGAAAGAGCTCAAACAAACAACTTAGTGTTGAACCTCAAATGTCTAGAAAAAGAAGAAGAAATCAAACACAAAGCTCATATGAGAGAGGAAATTATTAAGATCAGAGCTGAAATTAATGCAACTGAGACTAAGAAAACAATACAAAGAATCAACAAATCAAAGAGTTGTTTCTTCGAAAGACTAAACTAAATAGACAAACCCCTAGCCACCCTTATCAAAAAAAGTAAATAAAGATCCAGACCCACACAATAAAAAATGAAAGGGGTGAAGTCACAACTGACCCTATGGAAATCCAAAGGATCATCAGCACCTACTTCAAGAAACTCTATTCAAATGAGATGGAAAACTGAAGAAATGGACAGATTCTTAGAAACATATGAACTACCCAAATTGAATCAAGAAGAGATAAAAATACTGAATAACCCAATATCAACCATTGAAATTGAAGAGGTAATTAAAAACCTACCAACAAAGAAAAGCCCAGGTCCTGACAGTTTCACAGCTGAATTCCACAAGAAATTCAGAGATGATCTAATACCACTATTCCTCAAACTCTTTAATGAAATTGAAAAAGAAGCAGTACTTCCAAAATCGTTCCTGGAAGCAAGTATTACCCTGATACTAAAACCAGAAAATGATACAGCCAAAAAAGAGAACTACAGGCCAATTTCCCTAAGAAACATAAGTGCAAAAATTCTCAATAAGATACTAGCAAACTGAATGCAACAGATTATCGAGAAGATTATACACTACAACCAAGTAGGATTCATCCCAGGGATGCAGGGATGGCTCAACATATGCAAATCGATACATGTAATACACCATATCAATAGAATCAAAGACAAGAATCACATGATCATCTCAATAGATGCAGAAAGAGCGTCTGACAAAATCCAACACCCATTCATGATAAAGACTCGATTTAGGACATTGATGTAGCCATGAAAGTGCGACTAAAGACATCACGAAAGAAAACTTCCAGAACTTGAGAAAGTGGCAAAACTGATGGGGTCAGTACCTTTGAGGCAAGGGGAGTATTTTGAGGGGGATAATGGAAATGTATCTTTTATTGTAATAAGGGTTTTTTTTTTTTTTTTTTTTTTGGTGCTGGGGATCGAACTCAGGGCCTTGTGCTTGGAAGGCAAGCACTCTAATCACTGAGCTAAATCCCCAGCCCCCGTAACAAGTTTTTCAACATTTGAACATTCACTGTTGATCACACCTTGCATTTCACATGATTTCTGGCAATGATTAAAAAGTGGTGATGAGCTCTGCTTACCTTTCAATGAACTTCAAAGAAATCTATGCTTAGGCACATTTTTATGAAAAATGTTTTAAAATTCTGCATAGATTCTTCAAAATTTGTACCACACAAATGAAAGCTGTAACTCAGAAATGTCAGAATGAGGTCACCCAGGAAGCTTGAAGAAATACATCTGACATGCGCAGTTCTTCTTATGCAGCACTTTGCTCCTCTGGGTTAGGGTCAAGACATACTCAGAGCCAGGCATGGGGGTGCATCCTGGGAGGCTGCAGGTGGACTGCAAATTCCAGCCCAGCCTGGACAACAAAGTGACTTAGCGAGATCCTGTCTCAAAATGAATTTAAAAAGGTTGGGAATGTAGCTCAATGTGAAGGCTGTAGGTTCAATCCCCAATACCACAACACACAAAATAATAATAAAAAGAAAAAACAGGAATCCCAGGCTTTGCCTACTTTTTTAAAAAAACTTTTTAAAATTAGGAATTATTTAAAGTCTGAATAAATAGATTAACCACGCAGTCACTTAAACCATTTAGAAGGAAGAACTGGAGGACCAAGTGAGGAGAAGAAGTGTGAGGGCTTGCATATAAGTAGCAGAAGGAGCGGGTGTTGGGATGGTCCTTCTAGCTTCATGGATTTGCAGCTTATGTGGATCCCTGGGACATTGTGCAGAGCGGTAAACTCTGGTCCTCCTTATGTGTCCTGCCTGAAGAGGACTGAGGCTCTTTTCATCTGACCAATGATCAATTAGCTGACAAAGCTAAACCCAGCCAGCTGCTTGGCATCCTGTAGAGCAAAACATAACCTGAAATTGCTTGGATTTCCCTTTGCAGCAAGATTTTTCCAGAGGTGACAGCAAAAGGAGTCCCTATATTTCCTGCTTTTTCATCTATTCTCTGACTAGGTTTCCTTTTCTGTAAAATAAGAATAATAATAGCTGTTTTCTTCATAACAGGCACGCCTCAGTTAGGTAGGGTTCACTACAAGAATAGGTTTAGTATGCTTACAATGGCCGCCTGTGGAATCAGGGCAGGAAGAGTGCAAGGTGGCCATCTGTAGCTGGAGAGCCTGAAGATCCAGTCCAAGGCCAAAGGCCACTGCAAAGTCCACGAGGAGTCTGTGTTGGAAGCCTGAAGTACACATCCAAGGGCAATTCTGAAGACTAGATCTCCTCAGAAGAAGACAAGGGTAGACCTCGTCTTTGCCTTTTATTCCACCCAGGCTGCAGGCCTATTGGCTGGTGTCACCACCATCCAGTGTGCTTCCTCCTTCCTCAATTTTCAGCCTACACCGCAGTCATCCACAGATGCTCAGAAGTGTGCTCTGTTGCCCTGCCAGGTGTTTTTTTAACCCCTTCAAGTTGGCTTCACAGTTAACAATCACAAGGTAGAGTGAAAATAGTAAATGTGAAATGGATACAAAACTGAAAAATGTCACAATTACATAGAAACCATTTGGGGGGGTTGAGGAATAGTTTTCTTTGAATGTTAGTTTTCCCCCTAATTTTTAAGGGACTCTGTTTATATGATCCAGTTGAAAATATAACAATTTTGCTCCATATTAAAATATAGGAGGTTAAAATAATTATTTTAGAACTGTTCAGGTAGATCACAACTATGGAGTACTCCTGATTTTATTCTCAGTTTTTATATTAGACATTATATTAATATTTAATATGAGACAGTACATTTATTAGTTCTTGCTTAAAATTATTAAATTCTCGTTAGTCCACATAGCTACTATTATTTACATTTTACAGATGAGGAAACTAAGAGATAGAAACTCATATTTTGGCCATTTATGCTTTCTCTGCAAGCCTGGGTACCACTGCTGGCATGTGCCAGTTAACCAGATGTTTGTTTGTTTATTTGAGACGAGGTCTCACTGTGTAGTCCAGCTTGGCCTTGAATTCACTGTGCAGCCTGGGCTGACCTTAACCTCACCATTCTCCTGCCCCAGCCCCCCAAGGGATGGGATGACAGAACCTTGACAGTTTGTTGATTGCATTGTTCTTTTACAGTTGTGTAGCTTCTTCCATAAAAACCAGAGTTCCTGTGCCTCTTGGCTTTTTGGTGGCCACTCCATACAGAGATGGGATCTGTGGTCATTTCTGTAGTTTTGCTTCAGAGATGATATACTTGGTGTCAGAAAGTCGAAGTCCAGTGGAGGTAAATAATTTTGCTTCATTCTTCTTTCTTTATCCTTTCCCATTGATGCTTCCGGGAGGCCCGTGCATCTTATGACCCTCACAAAAACCTGGACAGTGTGATTCTCCTCCTGAGGGGTCATGGGCACTGTGAACTCAGCAGGGGGAGCATGAGAGTTATCATGCTCACGGCTCATCAGCAAAGTGAAGGCTTCTTGCCTCTGGTGGTTCTTATACCGAAGATGTAAAATGAATCTTCCATAAATACTGACTTTGGGACACATTTACTCCATCTAAAGTGACTTAGTTTGGAGCCAGATGTGGTGGCAGTTTAATATCTTGGCTGGAGTAATGTGATCTTGAAACACACTAATTACTGAATGGGAAGAATAAAAATAGTGACATCATATTTCAGATCCTTAAAAGTCAGGAAAGGACTAACACACACACACACACACACACACACACACACACACACACACACATACAAAGAAGGATAAATGGCAATTAAAGTGTTTTCATGCTAGAGAGTAATACAGCATGCTGAATGTTGACCAAATGCAATTAGACAAGGGATACACAGGGAGGGAGGCTCGGGCACGGGGTGTCAGCAGAGGCCGAGGTGAACCCTCCTCCCGTGAGGCTTCCACACACACACTTGCACGCATTCACTCATTCACTATGATGAGCACACTCTATGTTATGACAGCCGTCCAGGGACTGGTGGCCTTTGAGGGCCTTGTGCTGCTTTTCCATGGGGCGGAGGCGATGACTGAAGGTGGCCTGAAGACGACTGGTGCCCGCCCTCTGGAACGCTGCAGCCAGGGTCACGGGAGTGTTCTGTGCAGCGTCTGTGTTGTCTGCTTGCACAACTGCGTGTATCCACAGGCCCCAGAAAGGTCCGCTGTCTCCCTCTTTGCCAGCTACACTTAAAGAGATCCTGGATCCTGTGTTATGTTTCCTTCATAATTTCTGTGGGGTGGACAAAATCATGAACCCTGACGAGAAACCTGCTTCATTTTACAGTAGTTTATCAGTGAAGGGTATTTTAATCAATAGAATAAAGTCCAGGGGTGTTGAATATTTAATGTTTCTAAAATATTAAACTGGACTTTGATTTGGGGTTCTTTTGTATACAATAAGCATACAACAAAGCACGTATTTCCCGTAACATTGTACAGTCATTAGGTGGCAGACATTTCTTCAAGAACCAGAATCAGCAGTGAATAAACAGATACTTCTTGTGCTGAGAGCTAAGAAAGGGGGTGAGTCTTTTAATGGGTACAAAAAGGTTCTGAGTAGCTGGGTTCCTAGGTGAACAGGTGGTGAAAAGAAAATGTGACACCTTCTATTAGTAGGGGCGCAAGCGAGTGATGAGAGAAATCAGCCTACTCCCGAGGCTGACTTGTGTGTAGTCAACCCATTGAGTTGCACTAATCCCTGGCCGAAGGGTGCATGGTTCATTTGAAAAAGATTTTGTCTCTCACTTTACCCTGTAACTGGTAAAACCTCAGTCATATGCTCTATGATCGAAATCTTCCACATCTTTAAGAAAAATGTAGCTACAGGAAGATTTGTGTGTTCTTTCACTCCAGTGTTGTAAAAGATAGTGGGAGAAAGCAGATGCAAAGGGACTGGACAAAATAGCTAAGTGACACTGGGAAGAAGACTCTCGGCATTAATGGGGCCAGTAAGTTAAGTTGTCTTAAGCACAGATGTTTTTCCAGATGTTTCAAAAACTGTTCTAATAGATCCATTTTGATGCACAGCAAAGCTGATTGCATCACACAGTGCGGAGTGCTTGAGCTCTCTGTTTCTGACCTGCCACTCTTTAGCAGTTGCTCTTTTGGAGAAGCCCTCTGCTTTTGTGGCAGCCGTATTAGTAACCACCATCATGGTGAAGCAGATCAGTTCTGTACTGATGATGGTGTCAGCACAGCCCTTGCCCATCCATGGCTCATTCATGGGCTCCAAAGTAGAAGAGAAGGATGGGGAATGCATGCTTTTAAAACTAGTTTAGAACAGAATGGACAAGCTGTCCATCTGTACCAAATGCAGTGAGGTAAATGTGGGCTGCCCTTGTCCGGGATGCCAGAAACTGTGGCTCATAGTGTCTTGTCTCCCATAGCTAGAAAGAGAGGCCCACAGAGAGGCCAGTAGTGCACACATGAAAGACAGTGCGTGCAGATATTCCTGAATGTTTTCAGACAAGATCTTGGACTTTATTTTACAGCCCTCTTTCCAGTGAACATCAATTCACATTTGGCTAAATATCTTTGACATGTACTAAGCACAAAGTCCTATTTCTTTACATAAGGAGGGATATAATAACCAAATGAAATGGGAAACAGTAGAGACATTGTTAAGAAAGTGGTTTTCAGCTAAGATGCAGAATGAAATTGTTGACAAGTGAACTATTTGGAGGGTTTAATGAGCTACAAAGACATGAAGTCTGTTCGAGATCCTTTTTATTTCTGTGGAACTAAGCTCAGCCAAAAGAGCAGTATTTTTGGACCACACACTTTACCCCACAACTTTCCCAGCTATGTAGAAGGAGAAAAAAAAGCTACTCGGCTCTTCATGATTCCACACAGTCAACCCAGCTTTGTAACGGAAATCTCCACATTATTGTCTTAATTTTCTTACAATATCTTCTTTTTCTCAAGAGTACTGTATTCTCTTGTGTGAGCATTTTTTTTTTTTTAAGGAAGAAAAGTGTATTTCAGAGCACAACAGACCTTGGGAGGTGCTGAAGCCCAGGAGGCAGAAAAGGTGGCAAGTCACACTAGCCAAGGGCTAGGATGAGAGTTATTTAAAGTCCACTGAAGAAGAGAAGTCACAGCCAAATGCACAAAGCAATTCATGAGTAATGCAAGAGAGTCCTTGGGCCAGCTGCATTCTGTGGCGATCTGGGCAGCTAAGCGGACACACGGAACGACACCAATCAGGGACAATGTTCTGGGTCAGGGATGGTGAGTTCTGAGTAGACTTTCTAGGGGAATAAACATGCCAGCTAAGAAGCAGATGACGATGATTCTTAGAACTAATTCTGCAGTGTCATCATGCCAAATACTGACACAGGTTGGCATGATCCCCTGGACTGCTCATAAACCAGTTGTCAGTTTGATGTCTTCACATGTGGAACAATCTGACATTCTAGCTGGCATCACCTTGCTTTTCTTCGGGATCAAGTTGTGCAACTTTTTGTTGTTCCAGTGTTAATTATTGAATTGTGACTTCTCTAAGATTTTTTGCTTCTTCTGTTTCCTCTACCTTTTACCTTTTAAATGGGAAGTCCTAGTGGAACAGAGAGCAAAGCTGGAAGTGATGGTCTTTCATTTGTTCTAAAATTGTTACCTCTCTGCTTGTACAGAAATTGGTGGGAAGGAACTTTTAAAAGAATTGGCCAAAATTAGATGTTGGAATTGATTTTGGATTTATCAGCAGTGGTTCTTTTTTCAGGATAAAAGATGGTGAGTTGGCTGTATAGGGAATCAGGGAGTCATCAGACTGTTAGGTTTCTGACTGTATCCCTTGTTATACGGCCCATAACAGGCACTTCCGACTGCTGGTGGAATGCCTGGCTGGAATAGAAGCGGTGCAGAGGCCAAGGTCCAGGGGGCTCCAGGGTGCCTCATTAGTGCAGAGCAGCACTGGTTCAGGTCTTCTTACCTTCCATTCACTGCTCCACCCACCATGTTGCCCAGAGGCAATGGCAGGGCTTGCCAGGTGGAGGCCAGCAGCCAAGGTGGAGACTGTGGCCAAGGATAGTAAATTGGAGGCAGCCGGGTGAAGGAGGGTTCTTGCCAAATCTGTGGAGATGTTGGTTGTCAGGAAACCAGAAGTAGAGAGCCATTTTAGAAAATTTCCAGTTGAAGTGGAATTTTCAAAATCATGAACTGCTACCAGGTCAGTGAAGCTGATTTCATGGGAAGACAGGGTTTTGCACAGCCAGTACAGCAGGCTGGTAATAGAGGCACGACGGTAGAGTTCTGCCAGGCCAGAGCATCTAAAGCTACTCCTGCGATTGTACTTCCTGTCATTTTATGTGGGAAAAACTCACTTTCCCTCTACTCCATTTGACTTACAGAAAAGCTTCTAGAAGGACATTCATTATCCCATCTCTAGGCTGCAACTAGGAATTGGTGAATTACACAAGAGGGTTACTAGGGGCAACTGCTCTGTGATAGATATTGAGTCGTGCAGAGAAATGATGTTTTTATTCCTTCAGAGGCAATGAGCCATAACTGAAGAGTATATAGATGTCCAGGTGAGTTTGTTAAATTTTGAGGGAGAAAAAGTAGACGAAGAGCAGATGAGGATCTTGGATAAAGGCCTAGACCTTGATCATGGAAGATTTTATTTATTTTTTTATGTTGTAGTGGATAGTAGCAAGACAAAATTCACAAGGAGGATCATTTTCCAGGTAAAAAAAATGTAGCACTTATTTCTCATACGATACTTGAGAAAAATATCTCTTGGGAAAGTTTCTGGATTCTAGTAAGTAAGCTTGAAGCTGGATGACCTCTCAGATCTAATCAGGGAAGGGTATGATATTAGATCATGTAGAGGTTGGATAGCATTTATGTACATACTGTCCATAGCAGGTCTGGTGTTGGTTAACTCCTTGGAGATTCTTTAGCCAAGAAGTAATCGCAGGGTGCATCAACAAGCAAAAATTTATATTTGAAGTTAATGGTATATTTAATTGTGTGAGCTGCGTGGGCCAAATGGCCCCTTCTTACCTTTAGTTCCACCCTTGTTTTTCTTGCATAGTGGACATATAAACTTCATTCTGGAACTCACCACCTAATAAACATTGCCAATGCCGGTGACCAGAACCACACAACAAAGTACTTTTCCACTGGGCTAGACACGTAATGGAGCGATTCATGCCAAACTCTTCCTCATGGTGACTTGGGTGGGTAATGGACTGGTTCCTGGTCCCACAAGTGTGTTGGATGCTACCCGCTTCAGCTAGAGGTGGCTTTGTAGACCCAGGATGGTCCTACTGAGCTGCAGCCCTGGGGGGGATCTTTCTTTGTACTTGGGAAGACCGTGTCATTCATGAAATTGGAACTGTCCTCGAAAAGTTAGTCTTGAAAGAGTAAGTCTTCTCCTACTAGGCATACACTGAGAATTTAATGAAGGTAAATCTCTAAGCGCAGTGAAATTTTAATAAGAAGAGTTTTTGTTAGTAAGAACAGTGTTTTTTAAATCAAGTATGTTGCCCTCAATGTATTTTAGATAATTTCATCCAAATTAATTTGCTAATCAAACTTTATAATCCCGGGCTTGCAGCATTTTTAGACACTGAGGTTTTTCAAGTGTAGCTCTAAAATCATTGTGTAGTAAATTACAGTTTCCATAATATTTTCTTAGTCATGACTTTGACTCTAACTAGATTATCTATCCCCCTTCTGTGTTTCCACAACACTGTAAACTTCTGTGCTATGGTTCCTTCCCTCATAATTCTCTGTGGTTGTTTATCATTTTTCCCACCAGACAGAAGATACTTGAAGGCAGGAACTCAGGACCTTTGTGGTTTTGTGTCTAGAATCTAGCACAATACCAAATATATTATATGCTGTACAAATATGAAGTCTGCAAAAAATGTATATACACTTCAGGAAAAGAGTAATTTGTATAAATATTTTAATACTAAATTTATTGAGACATTGTGAGAGTAATACAAGTTACTTTTGGCCTCTACAATTCTAACAGGTACTCAAAGTGGTGGCCATTAGCTTCCAGACATCTATTAGTATAGCAAACTGCTGCTTGGGTAACCTTGTTCATTGAGATTGTCGCACATGCATTTCCAATTTCTTCTCTAAGGCTCCACAGTGTAGTCGGTTTTCTGTGATGTACGACACCCTCTAGGGCTCCCCAGAGGAGGGTAACACCATCTGTTGAAAAAACATCATACTATTTTTCTTTTCCTGAAATGTGTACTCATTTTTTTGGGGGCGTGGCGAACTCTCTATATGCGGAGCTACATTGTATTCCGTGGGAATCACTTGAAGATTTCAAATATCCATTTGGATTTGTTATATCACAAAGTCAGAGTGATTAAAACCCAAGTTGTGGTCTCTTCCATTGTCAATGAGTTCTTGGAGAAAATGATTCCAAGTGCAGCAAGCCAGTGCAGTGTGCTCTCTGTGGAAAACTTTGATTGTATTTCTGCAAATGTGGTCTGTTAGTTTAAACTACTCTGCTTACAGTGGAAAAGGAAATAGTTGCTCTTCTCTGTTGTTGGAGGAAAAATTTAATTTGTTTCAAACCAAAAGTGTTTTATTTTAGGATTTATAAGGCTTATGAATCCAAATATACATACACCAAAATGTACATTTAAGGTCATTAAAAATGCCTGTGAGTATTAGGATTTGGCTTTTTTTTTTTTTTTTACTCCTTTGGATTTTTATCCTGTATTTTTGTTCCTTAATACAACTTCAAAGGGAGAAAATTAACATGTCGGTGTCAGGTTCTTTCCATGTCTAAGTTCTCATGTCTCTGGAGAACTGTTGTTGCCCTTAGTCTGGCTTTTCTTCTGGTTGCAATGGTGGCTACTGTAGTAGAAAAGAGAGTACAACCTTTTGTGTCTGTGTTCCTCAGAAACAAGGACGTTTTGCCAGGGTCCGCCTTCCTGTCCAGCACACTCCTCTTCTGGCCTTAGACTCCTGTAGCCACACGGCCTTCTGAGGGATCCATTCCTAAGCCAAAAGCTGGCAAGAATAATAAAATCACCACAATCGGCTTCAAGGGTCAACCAGCTTTTTCTGAAAGGGCCAGATAGTACCTGTTTTAGACTGTGTAATCTGTCTGGTCTGTTCAGCTTTGCTTCTTGTAGCAACAGTAGACAATCAGGCCCTGGAGCCACAGGCCACAGCTCTGAAACCCTGGCATTGGTCACAGTGAGTGGGGGGCTTGTTAAATACGAGGTCCCCTCTGCAGAGCTGCTGACTCAGCACTCTGGGGTGAGCCATAGAATTGGCGTTTCTCACACACTCCTGTTGTTAGACGCTGTTGCTGCCAGTTTAAAACCTCACTTTTGGAAGCCATGACCTAGACTGGGGCTTCTGGGCATCTCTTTGTTGTAGGACTGTCCTGTGCACTGTGGGATATTTAGCAGCATCCCTGACCTTCTGCCTTTCCTCTAGTATGATAACAAAAAAAAAAAAAAAAAAAAAAGGTTGAAACCCTGCTAAATGTTCCCTGTAGGGCAGACCCCTGACCCCTTCCTTTCTCTTAGACCCAGACTGTTCAGATCTGTCCTCTGGCTGTGGCACAGGTTCCTTTCCTGATCTCATGTGAAGGCATGTACACAGAATCACGGGGCTGCCAGGGGGACAGGGAGAAAAATGGCCTTTGGATAGGCAATCAGCAGGGTCTACTGCCAAGCACATCTTAACTCCTGAGAGAGGAGACTTCACTGGCCAAAATGCTTCAGAACACCAAACAATAGTACCCATTGTCTAAGATTTTCTTAAGAAAAGAATCTAATTGCAAAATTGAAGGAACTCTTGAATCTGGCACTAGATGCAGAGCGATAGACAATGAGTGAATAAAACCATGCACTAAGTAAAGCCTCGGGTAAAAGTGATGTGTGTATTTGGCTCTCATTTGTGTAGGTCACAGCCATGGCGAGGATGTGTGCTCCTGCCAGCCCCTCTTCACCCTCCTCCAGCTCTGCTTCCTGTCCTGGAGGGATGCAGGCACAGTGCTGGGACCTGCGGCAGCCCAGCGCAGAAGAAGGAGACCTGAGGTCTAGGCTCCTCCCTCTCCTCCAGGTCTGGGCAGGCAGCATCTCCCCCTCAGCTGCTGCTCTTCCGTCAGGTGATGCTGGAAAGAAAGATGGCTTTCCTACCCCTGGGCCTCTTGTTATTCTTTGCGCCAAATTCCTGCGGCTCATCTCTGGGTTGGAGCCTCACACCTCTGTCTGATGGCTTCTCGGTTCCTCCTTTACCTACTACAACCCACTGCAGAGTCCTCAGTGTGGTCCCTCAAAGTGGCTTCTGTTTTCCTGTCATACTGATACAAAGTCCAACCCAGCTGTCTCAGATATAAACCTAAAAGATGTATTTTTAATGAGATGTGGTGGTCTTCTTAGTGGCACACAAAGTAGGTATTGGGAATGTCTGCAGTAACCTATATACTAAAGTATGTTCTCAGGAGCTGCTCCCGTCAGATCCCTGTGAACAAAAACACACTTTGGAGAGCTGGTAAATTATTTCACATAGGGACTCCCAGTCTGGCCTAGTGTCAAAGAACACTGGTTCTGACTTTGAACTCCCTGGTTCTGGCTGGTTTTCTACTTCCCAGCTTGGTGGCCTCAAGCAAATGAAGTCACTTGGCGGTACCTCAGTTTCTCCTCTGTAAAATGACAGTGATGATGGTTTGTGTGTCCAAAAGGAACAGGGGGAATGAGGGGCTGAGCAATCCACCAGATGCACTTGGAGCAGTGCTGAGCCTATGAGAGCACCCCACGACTGAGTCGTGTTGTCATTGTTGTAGGCAGCTTGCCATGACTGAGTCAGGCTGTCACTTCGAAGAAGAACTGTGGGCCCTAAAAACGCATTTCTATGTGGAGTAAAGGTGAAAATATGTGCCAAAGGGAAAAGCTATTTGAGTGTATGATTCTGGAAATACTTTGCTTTTCCTTCTGACTTGAATCGTTGTTGTCAAAAGATAAAATGACAACCCTTTAACTTGCAGATCTTCTCTGGCTTTTATTTGCATTCTGGAATTGGCAACACCTCGTTCTGTAGACAGAGCGAGTGCTCCACTGAGCTGGGCAGAGGAGGGTGGCTGCTGAGACACTAACAGGCCAGGGACAAAGTGCACCTTGGCTGTTCAGAGTTACAGCTCACCACTGAGGGGCTTCACCATGCTGCAGGGCCCCGGTCTGTTTCAGGATTTGGTGAATATCTGACTCTCCCAGCTTTCCAAAGGTCTGATAGACAACATAGTTTCAGCTGCATAGCAGGGAGCGTTAGCCCTAGAGACTCCATCTTGGTTTGTTTGCTGCATTTGGCACAGGGACTCAGGCCATACCTTCACCTCTTGTGGATCATATTTAATACCATGTATCTGACTGCTCCGGAGCAAACACGGTCTAACATGCACAGCACACTTTAAAATCTCAGATGGAGGTTATTGTTTTTAAAAAGATTTGTGAACACCAAGAATTTAATATTAAGAAAAGAAAGGTCCCCTCGGTTGCATAAATTTGACTGGCAAGTGGTAGGTGCCGGTTCTGTTATTCACACTGTGTCCTGAAGTGATGTAAATAAGCAAGCAGAATATCACAGTAGGCTGCTCCCCATAGATGTCTTGTTGACCTTGGGCGTGAATGTCCTGGAACAGGAACGGTGGGCTTCCAGGAGATACTGACTGATTTATTAAAGTTTGTGTGGTGACCACAAGTTGTTTGAATGCAGGCGCTGTTAGGTAGTTCAGATGTCAGGAATGGGGAAGAAGTAGCATTTGAAACATTTATAGGTTGTGTTTTGCTTTGTTTTTGCTTGATTGGTTTTTTGGAAGAAGAGAGAAGTCTTCAGAGATAAATGAAAGGAGCCAGGAAGTATTGACCATGAATCGTGAATTATGAAAATGGTTGTTAAAAACAGAATATCTTCTGTTTAACATTTTGACTCTTCTGTGAGTTGTATTGCTATTTATTCATTCGTTTATCCTAAATTTTTATAAGGGATCCAAGACATGGAAATATTCCGTGTGAGATGTGGAAATTTTTGTTTTATTTGTCACTTATATTTTGTGAGTTACTAACATGGTTTTAGTTGACTGTTAAACTTGTCAAGTAACTCATCCCAAATTAAAATTGAAATCAAAAGGAGAGAGCAACGTTTGCTTTATTCACTTAAGATTGCATTTACTGTTTATAAATTTTGACATTTATCATTGCCAGTGTAAATTTAAAGAGACAGATTTCTGTCAGGATCCATTTCATAGCCAAAGATTGTTCCACAAGAGTTGGAGACGTGTGCTGATCTGTCTTAAAATGCCTTTCATTCCAGCTCCAGATGCTTACATTTTTATCATTAAGTTATTTCAAGACTTGTCTTGGAAAGGCCTTATGATATTGTTACCTGGGAGAATTATCAAGAAAACCTACTGTGAGCATGTTTGCCATAGTAGTTCAAGTTCATTGGCCTGGTATTTGGTGGTGCTGTCTAGCACCCCCTGAGGACTGATACCTCTGAAGCCCAAAGCCTGGCGGGATGGAGTGGTGGGGACAGATTTCAAAGAAAGCTTTGTGAGGGTTGGGGCATTTTTAAGTAAAACAAGTCACACGCTTTGAGGCAGCAGGTAGGTTTTCTTGACTCTGCTAGAAATTCCAGTTCTGTAAAATAATAATGGATGCAGGCCATTAAAGATGACGGAGGTGATGAAAGTGGAAAATTAGTTATAGTTGTGAACTTTTTGAGGTCAGAGACTCCCGTGGGACTCTGAAAACCTTGGGGTCTTTCCTCCAGAAAAATGTATAAAAACATGCAAAGTGTTAGTTTTAATTTCAGAGAATTTACTGACCCCTGAGGCTCTTCCTTGGACTGCTAAGTTAAAGAAAAAGTTAAGGATTTTAGGAACATGCTGATATTTGTAATTTATTATTCATCTGGGAAACAGTTGGGAGTCGCTGTAACTTTCTGATTGTGGGGCTGGCATGATCCGGGTATTCTTACGTTTCTGATAGAATACCTCTGTTAGTAGCTGAAGTGAGGTGGAATATAATTAAAACTAACTGGAAAATTTATGAATTTCAAATATTCACCGAGGGAAACATAAAAAAGCACATTAGATGTACTTTTACTTCAGAATGAAAAGTCTTCTTACCAGAAGCTTTGGCCTAGTCAAAAAATCCAGAATATTTGTTAGTGATTTGTCATTTTTCTTTTATTTGAGAGCTGGTTCCAGGGTTGTTTTTTTTTTTTTTTATTCTTTTAATGGCACAGAAGTCAGAGCACCTTCATTAGGGCCAGATACTTTGCTGTGTGACTTCCCGTGACCCTTCACAGGCCTGCAAGGCAGCACCGTGATTTCTTCTTCCAAGGGGGCAAGAGATGCAAAGTTTATGTTAGTATTTTGGGGACTGTTTAAATATAGTCTTCTTGTTTTCTCAAGACATGTTGAATTTGAGTGTTAATGGTGCTTTTTCATCCATTTACTAATAACTGCCCTTCCTTGAGTTGATGTTAGTGGCAGGGCAGCTCTGCGAGGCTCACGGAGTAGCCAGAGAAAGGCAGTCCCCCACTGCCTTTTTGAGTAATTTCAGACCTTGGAGTATCAGGCGGATTGACGTTTAGTTCAGCACCGCTAAACTTGGCAAAGAATCAACATTGTTTTTCATAGATAGTGATGCTCCCTAGAGACTTAGAGCAAGTGGAAACAGAATGCAAAGGATTTGTGTTTTTGGTACGGTGCTGGGGATCAAACACAGGCCTCTTAAATGCTAGGCACAAACGTGATGTTTTAAATTTGGTTATTTCATTTAAAGAAGAGTCAGGGACAGATCTATTTACTGGACTCACATGTGCATTGAACACATAGACTTTGTTTCTTTTTAATTTTTATCAGTATATATGTGCAGTACATAATGATTACATTCATCATGAAGAACTAGTACATGTACATCACATTTTAATTATTTAGCATCGTCTTCCCTCCCTCTTCTCCTCCATCTCTTGGATTAATAGCTAACTGTTGGAAGCAGCCTATGTGTGCATCAACAGATGAGTGGATAAAGACTGTGTGCTGTTTAAGCACAATGGAGTAGAGCTGTGCTATAAAGAAGGACATCTGAGCCATCTCAGATGAGAATAGATGCATCTTGAGACCATAATGTTAAATAAATCAAACAAACAAGCTTAAATATTGCCTGATTTCTCTTACATGAGAGACTCACAGTATAAATCAAAGAGTGAAGGAAAAGAGAAATGGTAAATGATTTTTAAAAGTGTTTAAAATCTTCAGAAGCAGTTACTAGTTATAGTCAAATTCTTATTTCCCAGCATCAGCAATAGCAGCACCAGTGACAGTCAGCTGTGACTTGTTTTCTGCAAGGCTTTGTACTAATTCCTAGGAACACACAAAAAGGGCAAAGCAGGCTCTTCATTTGTAAGAACTTAACTGCATCACTGGGGAGCAAGGACATGTGCCCCAAAGTCAATTCCAGTGTGAGAAGGCCTAGACTAGGCTTTGGAAGGAATAGCACAGACAAGAGTTGAGAGGGAGGAGTTCTGGTCTGGGAGTAGACATAGGCCCAGATCTGGCCAGAGCTCCGTGGAGAACTTTCCCCTGATCCATACCACAGAAGCCTCTGTCGTGGGCCTTGATCTAGTGTTCATCATATGTTTGCATTTCTTCTTGTTCAGTTGCCACTTTGGACATAGCTGGTAAGTTGTTTTGGGGCAGGGCTGGTATACGTATTGTTCAACTCTGAATCTTTGTTGTTGGTGCACAGTTGATGTTTAGGTAATGTATGTTGGCTGAACGAACAATGAATACACAAATGAAGAGGAAGGGCTTGTGTTTAATTCTGAAGGAAGGGCACACATTTGGCAGGAGGTAAGAAGGAAGTATAGGACTGGGAATACTCACAGAGTGTGGGGAGATGGCGAGTGGATTAGATTAGTTTTAATCAAGAGACTGATATAAGCAAGAAGTATAGGTTGATATTGGATGACATACACTGGCAAGATTGGGAAGACTTTGAATGTTGTTAATAAATTACTCTAAATCATGGGTAAGATATAATTTCAGCATGTATTTCTCTGT
Organism: Hystrix cristata; assembly: GCA_004026905.1. NCBI lineage: Eukaryota > Metazoa > Chordata > Mammalia > Rodentia > Hystricidae > Hystrix > Hystrix cristata. Next base: position 11,201 of record PVJO010016988.1, on the reverse strand, counting down.
AAAACAAGGGTAGAAACAGATTATTCAGGAAATACAAGTACATATTTTTAAGTTAAATGATGTGATAGGATGTTTGTTGTATAATTTTGCAGAAGGAAGCAGTGTGCCAATTATCTAAAATATGGTTACATTTATATAAACTTATGGTGCATATAGCACGCTTCAGAGAGAGTTGTCTGAAAAGATTTTTCCCAAAATAATAATGGCTGTCTCTCACTGGTAGAATCTGAGGGATTTTTTTTTTTTCCCTTCTTAAATTTATCTGAACTCTGTTTCAGCAACCTCGGGGTGATTTGCAGAGGACAATGTTGGTTGGGGTGGAGAAAATAAAATAAATACGGGGAGCTATTTTGGAAGCAGAATTAAAAGGACTTGGGGTCTTAACGAAGAGGGCAAAAGTAGAATTTTGAGTTACATATAATTTTAGGTTTTGGGCCAGTTGGTTCTTTTGACAGTAAAATTGGGAGAGATGTGTACCCTGTAGTTTGGGGCATTTTTCATATGAAAATTGGCTTAATAATACCAACTTCTTCAACCACTATGGTTGATATAGTCACTATTACTGAATAGAGCAGGTAAAACAAAGACTAGGATAAGGAGAGGCTGGTACTAAATTGTGGTTTTTCTATCACAGAATTCAACATTCTTTGTTTGTGAGTATATATTTGCAGTACATAATGATTATATTCATTGTAGGGGGCTGGTGCATGTACATAACACATAGTATTTCTTTTCTTACCCCCTTCCCCTCCTTGCCCCTCCCCCATCTGGATCCCTTTTGCAAAAGTTCTGTCTCCCTGTTACCTATTATTTTTTATTTTGCTCTTTGATCTAAATTCAACATTCTTAAAAATGGAATATCTGCTCAATTCTCATCTTTCTTGACAAGAACAGGCAGATATGGTTTGTTCTCTTAGAGAGTGAGAAAGCAAGAGCTAGGAAATAGAGAAAATCACACCTTTCTGAGTGGAAGAGGGAGGGTCCCCATTTGCTGACAACCAAGTTTTCCCAGAGAGGAGCAAATACCTGTCACCAATGTGCATGTGCCTTCATGTGATCAGTTCTTTGGTTGTGGACTCTTTTTAAAATTCAGATAAAATTCAGATAAATTCAGGACTCTGTTACCAAAAGCAGCGGTGGCCTATTTTAACTAATAACATAGGTGAGATGCCATGAAGGGTGGCTCAAAATAAGAAATGCATTTGTATAATTGGGACAAAAAGGGATATCTAGGGAATAATATTATGTTTAGCAGTAAGTTTCAGAACTTCTAATTATGCTGTTTTTTTCTCTTCCCTAATTACTACTTTTACACAGTATTTCTTTCAATTTAAGAGTCAGCCTTAAATTTGTCTGCAGGGATTATGTTAGAAACCACGTATTTTCTGCTCCGTTGAAATTATATGGGATTAAATTTATATATTCATAGGTTCTATAGCCTTTGGCAGAAATGGACTAAAAAGATTTGTGTTTATGTGATTTTCAGAGGTTAAGGTCCGCCTGCTGTTTAGGCCACATGCACTTTACCATTTCTGTTTGGGCACTGTGCTGGAATGGAAACGGTATTTATTTAATTCTTTTGAATACAAATATGATAGTAATTCCCATTTTAAGAGTATATTAATAAATCAGATCATGGATAGAAATAGAAAAGGAAGACAATTTTGCATTTTAATCTCACAGCTTGAATAATTCATGAATTCTAAATAAACACATTTATTTTCTTTTAAAAGTAGCTTTAAAATGTACTGTCATGATTGATAGTTGATCACTTGTCTCATACTAATTTGGTTCTTGACTTGAGCAGAAGATTTTTCTACTCTATAAAGAGGTGTATTTAACCTCTATACTCTCCTGGCCCAACATGCAAGGGTGAGTAACTCTTGGACTTCTGAATCAGTAAACTCAAATCTTTGATCCATTCATTAAGTTCTGCCGTAAGAAAAATTTCCAGAACTTTCTCTCCTGTAACTTGCTTTTCCCACATGGCTCTTTTCTTTGGCCTGGAAAAACATGGTGTCAGTCTTATCTGGATGCCTTGACTGGCTTTATACCTTGTCTGCAATCACCATGTCCCTTTCGTAGAACTGGTTTAGGGTCTCCAACCTCTGGTGAGTATTTTCTAACAACTTCAGCTTTTGTTTACAAATCCTATCAAGGTTATTTGTAGGAAATAGTATGAGGTTTTCCAAATTCAATGCCACATGATATTTACCTTGATTTAGTAGAGGACAGTTTAACCCCAACACTTTTGCTGTAATCTTTAAGTTTTCAAAGACAAGAATCTTCTTTCTGTGGTAGTGTCAGATAGTAAAGGCTCAAATACTTATTAATGTACCAAAGACATGTGGAGAGAACATTCTGGAATGTGACTTGCTAAGTTGAAACCTAAATACTTGCTAGTGTTAAGTCAGCTAAGTTGAGACCTTTTTTTTTTTTGTGGTCAGTCTGGAATGAGCCACTTAAATTCAGCAAGAAGTTATACTTGTTATTCAGTAGAGCTGGCCCTGTAGTACCCAGGAAAATCAACAAGAAAAGATAAAGTAGATTTTTCAACAGTCTTCTGCAGTCTGGGTAAAAAAAAAACAATATATATATGATATATATATATATATATAACATATATAACCTTTCTACATTGTTAGTGTAGGCCAGGCCTATGGCTTCTTTCCAACTGATATAAAGTTGGAATCACAATCATTTCAAAGATTCTTAATGTTTTAAAGAAACAGAATAAACAATTTTATTTTCTTTTTGTATTAAGTTCGGTCATTGTTGGTTCCTTTGCATTTATGCTCTTTGTCATTACTGCTCAGTTTTCCAGAAGCAAACTGAGTTTTTCTAACACTGAGGTCAGAAAGAGGTTTCTTCCCTGAGTCTGTACACAGTGGCCATTGTGTGACAAAGACAGTAACAGTCTGGACAAGGTGGGACGCTGTGGTCAGATTAGCTGACACATCTGAGCCCAAAGTTAGAGAGTCGATTAGGTGTGATCCTTGAGAAGGCCACTGGCTCACTGCACCCTGTCGCTCATTTTCGCCAGTTCTTTGCTACAGCGTGGAGCCAGTCACCTCTGTCACAAAGGAAAAAAGGATGAATTCAGCCAGCGATTGAATCCAGCGCGGATGACTCACGAGAAGCTGGGTGTTACTCCTATGACCACACAATGGCGGGTTGAAGTCTGGTTTCATGACTTTGGAAATTAATCTTTTCTATGTTCTTTCAGGAAGTGGAGTAATGGTATCAACCAAAGCAACCTCTGTCTTTTCCAAATTCAGGGGTGTAATTTAGCGTGTTGTCCGAGAATCCCTGCCAAAGCTGAGTCTGAGGCAGAGCCCTTCCTCAGCCAGGGAGCCGGGGAGGCGATGTTGGTTTTTCGGCTCACAATCAGTAGCGGTTTGCAGTGAAGGTGCTATTACAGCTCAGAGTCAGAGTGCTCCAGTGGGCTGTGAGGGGCTGCTGGTGGGTGTGCAGCCAGGAGCAGCCCAGGAAAGCCCAGGGAGGAAGTGCTGGGTGGGAGCAAGCTGCAGCTGGAGCCTCCAGCTCGGCCACTCCGTAGTCCCGCTCAGGAGAAAACATTACAGAGAAACAAAATTTATTTAAATCTAGTCTGTTTCATTGCCTTTGGGGAGGGATTGAACATCAGAAGGGTCCTGTTAAGAACCACTCTGTACAAGGAACAAACCTTCCAGTATGGTGCAGTTTCTGATTCTTACATGCACAGAGCTCCTTGCCTTGCTTCCTGGTGTGTGGATTTTAAGGGCTGGATTGATTGGAGCAATGCGGGGCTTGGTGGACAAAGTCAAGGTCCTATTCTCTTCTGACTGAGATTAGAAGCCAGCTTCTGATTGCTGTTGTTGTTTTGATTAATGATGAAAACTCCCGGATTCTCTAATCACCAAACTAGTTGCCCGTTCAGAGGTGATTCTACCGTCCGTTCAGGTGAAGAGAATTCTTGGGGGAGCCTTTCTTTGTGTTATCCTTCTTCCCAATTCTTTCCAGCTATGTGAGACCAGTGCAGATGCTCATAGGTGCACTCACAGCCAGGCAAACATCCTTCATTGTCTTGGCCTGCTATGTCTCCTAATTGGCACGAGTCTGTGATTTGTTAGTAGCATCTGCGTCCTTAATGCCTGTGTGTCCTGGGCAAGTGACTGTGCTGGGTTTTATAAACTGAAATCCAATACCAGTGTTGTGGAAAGCACAAATTCTTTCTGTAACATTTTTTGATTTTCAAAAACTTTTCATCCTCACCGTGTGACTATTAAATGTGCCCTCTACCCCATGTAATCGGGGAAACATTTACTCTTTTTATTTATTTTATTTATCTTATTTATCTTATTTTTTTCCAAGAACATGTATTGGTACACTGTATACATAATGATCACATTCAACATGGTAATTTTATACCTGTACATGATATATCTTGCTTTCTCCCTCTTCTCCTCCCCTCCCTTCTGTTCCCCACCCTTCCCTATTTGCAACAGGTTTAATTACATTTTCCACTTTTTCCCTTTCTTCTTTCTTTTCATTTTCCTTTTGTTCTTTTCCACTTTCTCCCAATCTAGTTCTCTTCTCTTTTGAAAACTATCTTTTTTCTACATAATATCTATTGTACCGCTTTGTCCTTATTTACACTTATACTTTCTTATATCAGAGAAACAATTCGATGTGTACTCGTGAGTGTCTGATTTATTTCACTTAAGAGTATGTTCTCAAGGTGCATCCATTTACCTACAAATGTCTCTAGTTTGTCCTTTTTTATGGCAGAGTAGTACTCCATTGTATAGAAAAACCACATTTTCTTCAGCCATTCATTAATTGTTGGGCATTTAGGTTGTTTCCAAGACTTAGCTATTACAAACTGTGTTGCTATGACATGGTTGTGCATATATCACTGTGGTATAATGATTCTAATTCTTCTGGGAAGATACCAAGGAGAGGAATAGCTGGGTCAAATGGAACCTCTAGTTGTAGTTTTCTGAGGAATCTCCACACTGATTTCCACAGTGGTTGGACCAGTCTACATTCCCACCAACAGTGGAGGAGGGTCCCTTTGTCCCCGCAGCCCTCCAGCACTTGTTATTGGTTGATTTTTTTGATCATCGCTGTTCTTTCTGGAGTGAGATGGAATCTTAGCATTGTTTTGAATTGCAGCTCTTGAATGACCAGTGATATGGAACATTTTACATGTATTTATTTGCTATTTTTATTTCCTCACCTGAGAAATGTTTATTCATTTCAGGAGCCCATTTTTGGATAGGGTCTTCAAATTTGGGGGTTTTGTTTTTTTGAGTTCTTTATACATTCTAGATGTTAGACCTTTGTCTGAGTGACAGCTGGCATAAAACTCTTCCCCGTCTGTGGGTTTTCGCCCCACTCTACTGGTGATTTCCTTTGGTGTGCAAAAGCCTTTTTAATAGGATGTGGTCCCAAGCACAGATTCTTCGTATTATTTCCCGTGCAGTCTGAATTCTGTTCATAAATTTTTTTCCTACCCCTATGTCTTTGAGAGTTCTTCCTATTCTATTCTCCAGTAGATTTAGTGTTTCTGTTCTAATGTTTAGATCTTTGATCCACTTTGATTTTAGTTTAGTACATGGTGAGAGACATGTATCAAGTTTTGATTTTTGGCATGTGGTAAGCCAATTTTTCCAGCAGCATTTATTAAAGAGAGTATCCTTTCACTGAGGGTCCTTGGCTCCTTTGTCAAAGATGAGGTATTTGAATGTGTTTGGAGTTGTTTCTGCATCTTCTAACGTGCTCCATTGGTCTTTGGGTCTGTCTTCATGCCAGTACCATGTTTTTATCACAGAAGCTTTATAGTACAATTTCAAGTTAGGGATTGTGATGCCCCCTGCCTTATTCCTGTTGCCCAGAATTGTTTTTGCTATTCTTGGTCTCTTCTGGTTCCAGATGAATTTCATGATTGTTTTCTGTTGTTCTGTGAGGTATGTTATTGGAATTTTGATTGGAATTGCATTAAATCTGTATAGTAATTTAGGAAGTAAGGTCATTTTCACTATGTAGTTTCTTCCTACCAATGAACATGGGATATCTTTCCCTTTCAATTTCCTTTTTTAGAGTACAGTAGTTTTCAATGAAAAGATCTTTTACTTGTTTTGTTAGATAGATTCCTAAGTATTTCGCTTTTTTGATGGGATTTTGAAAGGAATATCTTCTGTTATTTCTTTCTCAGTGAATTTGTTATTTGTATATAAGAAGGCTATTGACTTTTGGGTGTTGACTTTCTATCCAACTACACAACTGAATTTAGTTATTAATCTAGAAGCTTTTTGCTGGAATTCTTGGGGTCTTCTATGTAGAGTATCATGTCATCTGCAAGTAATGGTAATTTAACTTCTTCCTTTTGTATCTTTATTCCTTTTATTTCTTTCTCTTGCCTGTTTGCTCTGGCTAATGTTTCTAGAACTATATTGAATAAGAGTGGTGATGGTGGACAACCTTGTCTTGTTGCAGATTTTAGTGTGAAAGCTATAGGTAGATAGTTTTACGGAAAGGGATAAAAACTTGGTTGCGGGGATCAAAATAGTAACCAGGCTTGAGAGCAGTTGTATTTTTAGCTTTATATTTGCCAAACATTAGTGTTAGTTTCCTTTCAGCTGATTAAAGTACACGTCTACTTGGTGAACAAACTGCAGAAATAGCAAAATTTTTCTCTCTGATACTTGTAAATGATTCATTATCTCTCTCATTTAACATTTTTGTGGATCAGTAGTATGTATTTTAAAAGTCCCAGCCAAAGTCTCTATCCCAGCACTGGCCTAGCTTTTATGTTCTTCTAGGCAGAGCCTTTAAAAATAAAAAAGGGGCTCTACACACACAGAATAAGGAAATTTCTCAAGAATATTTTGTTTTTCTAAAACCAGTTTTCTGTGAATTCTGAAGGCATTTAGCAAATACAGATTGGTTTGGGGGCCAATTCCAGGCCTGAGAAGCCATCTGGATGCCTCAGAGCTGCAGCAGCCACACCGTGGTGTCCGGAGCATCCTGTGGGGCAGCCGGTGAGCAGGGCTTCTTGTGAAGACAGCTTGTGTGATGAAGCGTTTTACTGAAAGGATCCACTTTTCCCGTTACTTTACTAGCTACCCAGAATAGTGACATTCTTAAAAATGTATTCTAATCTCAGGTTTAGGTTGAAGAATTTAAGCTAAGTTTATGTTATAGGAAATTTTAGGTTTTTTCCTCATTGGAGGTGCAACAGAATGTAATCCAGTCCCCTGTCCTTTTTATATAAATTAACACAGTCACAACAATAGCTTAGGATTCCTCTCTTACTATGCCCTTAACATAAAAACCACAGAGTTCTGTTTTATCTGTCGAAAAGTCAGCATGCAGGTTATAAAGATGCAGTGGTAGTGAGTGAGTTGTAATGTGCCTGACCGGCATTGAAACCAGCCCCATGCCACTTCTCTTTTCCTTTACCTCAGTGTTAGGCGGCTCGGCTGAAGCGTCATAGAGTTGTGTTTGTGGTTTCTGTGTGACATCACTGGAGTTCCATCTGAGCCGAGAGCCTGACGGTGCTTGGCTCCATGAGTCTAGGCCAGTGGTGGTGAACGTTCCGCGCACATGCCACAGCTGGGTGTCTGTTATTGTTGACAGCTCTAAAAGGTTCACCATCACTTGAAGGGGCAGTTGGTTATTATGGCTGCTGCATCTATTAGTTGTCACTCCCCATCCCCTCCTAGCGATCCCCATCCCAATCCTAAAGACTTTTCAATCCCTTTTCTGTCTTATAGATATGCCTGTTGTGGACATGTCATGTAAATGGAACCGTGCAGTACGAGGTCCTTTGCGATGAGCTTCATGCAGCACGCTTCTGGGACTCATCCATGCTGTATGAGTATAAAGACGTCCTTTCTCTTAGGGCTGAATAATGATCCATTAAGTGGAGATGCCACATTCCTTGTATCTACTCATCTCATGTTAGATGTTTGAAATGTTTCTGCTTCTTGGCTGTTATAAATAATGCCACTTCAGCACCCATACTGGTTTGGACCTGGAATGTCCCTCGAGGGCCCACATGTTGGAGCCTTGGTCCCCAGTTTGCTGCTATGGGGACAGGGCCACAGTGGGAACTGTCAGGAGGTGGGGCCCAGTAGAGGTCTGCAAGTTCCTGGGGATGTGCCCAAAAGGTAGAATGGGACCTGGGCCCTTCCTCTTTAGTGCCTGCCTACCATGAGGGCAATGGCCTTGTTGTGACAAGTGCTACTGCCGTTATGTGTGCCACGGGCCCCAAGAGACAGGTCAGCTGATCATGGAACTTCTAGAGCTGTGAATCGAAGTGAAACTTTTCCCTTCTAAGCTGATCATCTCAGCTGTTAGTTACAGTAAAAACTGACACAATTCATGAATGAGTTTTTAAGAAAACATATATTTTCTTTTCTTTTGGCCATATACCTAGAAGTGGACTTGCAGCTAGGGCATGTGATAACTCTTTAACTTTCTGAGGAACTGCAGACGGTTTCCCAAAGTGACTGTTCCCTATTGTACTCCTACCAGCAATGCACGAAGGTTCCAGTTTCTCTCCATCCTTGCCAACATTTGTTATTGTCCCTTTTTACCCTCATCTAATTGTCATAATCCCAGGAATTAGCCAAAGAAAAAGCCAACAAACAGTAAACAAAAGCCACTGTGCTGTATTTGGGGAAATGGCAGCAGGGGTCCTTCAGCACCACACTTGTTCAAAGCAGATTTAAACATGTCTGTATGAGATAGCTATGACTGTGTCTGATGTCATGATCATGTTCCTCTCATTTTAAAGATGATGACGCCAGAGCCTAGGAAAAGGAAAGGGAAAGGGAAACAAATTGAACACAGACACAAAGCTGGTTGGTGGGAGAGTGGGACCAGAAGCTCTGTCTCCGGCTCCCTAGCTGCACCTGGCCTCTTCCCTGTGGAGCTGTAAGCTCCTCCCTCCACAGCAACTCCGTTCCGTAGCTTGCTCACCCATGCCTGCCTTTCAGTAAAATAAATCTCTGACTGGCTCGTGTGGGTATTACAGGGCAGCAAACCTGAGCCCTCTATTGCTTTGAGCTCTGTCAGGGAGCTTCTGCTAGGACTGAGTGTGCACATCGCCTGGAACAAGCCAAACGTGCAGGCAGAAATCGACATAGGCGGTGCTTCCCGTGCCATTTCTGGGGTCAAGCTGAGGATGAATCTTGTCTCTCTTGCTCACTGTATGACCCTTTCCTTATTTTTTAAAACAAGGGTGGATAATGGTATATACCTTAGAGGACTATTTTGAGAAATAATCCTTGTGAGGTAGGAATAGCTGTGGCCTGACCTGGCTGGAAGATGGACATGACCTTGGGGGAGTGGCCTTGAACTGACATCAGCTTGGGGTGCAAAATTCCAATTGCCCCTCTTTTCACAGGATCAGGAAACTCTCACGGAACAGAATCCAGATAAATGTGAATGGCACCACGAGCTCGCCCCTTCTCGCACCCTCTCACCCTCTCCCTTCTCTTGCCCTCTTGCCCTCTTAAATTCCCTTTACCCCCTGCTCCCTAACCCATGCTCCATCTTTAGCTCCCTAAATCCCACTCCTTTTCAGATCCCTAACTGCAGCAGCGGCTGGCTATTTTATTCACCTGGAAAAACCAGTCTCCCTTTTGTTACTTAAATAAACCTCCTTAATGCCCTAAAATTCGCTCCTGCAGTTCATTGCCTGCGTGAATAAAGAACCTGGAAATATCCTCTCTGAACCCCGTACCCTCCCTCATCACTTGTAAAACAATTCTGAACTCTAGGAAGCTCTCAATAAATGTTGGCAGCTATTGTAGAACATCACCTTGCTCAGATCATTGAAATCATTGTGATGTGAGATTTAAAAAAGAAAAGGTCATCCCTTTAAAAAAGTAGCTTCACTAAAGGGGCAGGCCAGGAAAATAACTGATCTAAAATCTTCCCAATTTTTAGCTGTGGGGAACATGATAAAATTCTCTTTGAGAGAAAAACCTTAGTATGTTAACTTCCCATCCCTACAAATTCTCAACTAATTTCACTGGTCCTGTGATTTGGGGGCAGAAGCCAACCAGCAGGACTTCAGGAGGAAAGTCTCGGCAATGGAAAACCTTACATAAAGTACTTATGCTTCCGATGGATGTAATACACAAGTAGTGTGTTTCCACACTCTCTTTGATGATCCAGATAAAAACTGCCTCCTTATTTTGGGGGCACCTGTACATACTGTGTGTCTGTAAGAAGACAGAGCGCTGGGTAGGAAACTGCACAGGCTGGAACCCCGCCCACTCTGCCTCGTTGGTGCCCGCAGCCAGTGTGCTGTGCTGGCTGTGAGCTTCGGGAATCGAGGACAGAGGGACCAACATTTCCTGTCACAGAGGTTTGTCTGAGGGCCACATGACAATTTAAGTGCAAGACTTCTGAGCACCTCCCTGGCTCCTGGTCAAGACCCAGCTGGGGACACTGAACTCCAGCATGGTGGACTCCACGTGCTCTTCATGAGTTCTGGCGGCAAAGTGGACAGTGAGTTTAGGTGAAGAAACTGGATGTGTCATGTCTGTGAAGTGATTCATGTCTGCTTCACCACAGCTGCTGCTACTGCTGCTTTCCTGTAACTAATTTTAGAGCCTGTCTTGGCAGCCGGCAGTATTTGGGACTAATTTCACACACTTTATGAGTTGAACATTTTCCTGCAAGCAGCTCCCTGGGCTCTGCCTCCTTCCTTTGGCATCGTTGATACAGCATTTGGACAGAGATGTGCTTTGGGACCTCTGTTTTATTGGAAGCCTTCAGTCTGAAAAAGTGAAACAAAGGCCATCCACACATTATGCTCGAAATTGTCAGCATTTATTGTTTCCTGCAGCCGGTCTCTGTGGCCTGCCGAGCCCCAGGGCACACACGGCGTGCTCGGCCAGCCCTGAGCCCTGGAAACCTCTCTCCTCGTATCCTAGTCCTGAAGCTGGTGGCCTCACTGCTCAGTTCCAGGGGAGCTGGGAGACCCTGGAGGCCTTGGGCACAGGATTTGAGTCTCAATGGGCCTGCTGTTTCCAGCTCCTTTTACTGCCTTGACTCTGCTCTGTTTATTTGGCTCTCATGGAGAGTGAAGTAAACTTGGCTGTCATGTGTAAAACTAAGCTGAGAACACGGAGATCTGTTTAGTAATTCATGCTGGCTGGCATGCCAGGAAGACTTTCCTTGGAGGTAATTTATGTAAG
>PVJO010016987.1:0-40418 GCA_004026905.1 Hystrix cristata | reverse complement strand
AAAAAAAAAAAAAAAAAAAAAAAAAAAAAAAAAAAAAAAAAAAAAAAAAAAAAAAAAAAAAAAAAAAAAAAAAAAAAAAAAAATTAGGTTAAAGTCATTAAGCAAGGCAACAACAATTACAACAGACAACAACAATAATAACTTGGGGGAAGTCTAATTTCCACAAATGCCAAAGTATATTATTTAAATATCCAAAAGAAATATTATTACAAGCGATAAAAAGAAAGTATGGTCCACAAACAGGCAGAAAAGGCAGTCAGTAGAAAAGCAGAAGCCCAGATGTTTAATTTACTCAACAAAGGCTTTAGAGCCAGGCATGGTTGTGTGTGTCTGCAATCCTAACACTCAGGGTGCTGAGGTAGGAGCACGGACGTGTTCAGGCCAGTCTGGACTACACAGTGAGTTCAAGATAAGCCTGAACTACATATCAAGACTCTGTCTCAAAAACAAAACAAAACAAAAAACTTTAAATTGGTTTATTTAAAGTATTTAGAAGGACTAAAGGAAGCACAAGTGTCTCATATCGTTTTAATTAAGGAGAAGGGAAAAGGGAAGAGAAAGAGCCAGGAAATGATATACAAATCAGTAGTGTAAGGCTCTGGCACTGGTACTTTTTTTTTTTTTTTTTTGTGGTACCGGGGATCGAACTCAGGCCCTTGTGCTTGCAAGGCAAGCACTCTAATCACTGAGCTAAATCCCCAGCCCCTGGCACTGGTACTTTTTGCTAGCCTTCTGACCTTCGGCAAATCATTTAAGTCTCTAGACTTCAATTTTCTTTTTGTGTAGAATGAACACGGATTCTCATGAGAATCATACAAATTTTAAAACAATCTAAAAATGATTATCAGGATACATAATCTAATTATCAAATCAAACCTTAAATTATTTTCATATTTAGGACGATTGCTAAAGTATTTTCCAAAAGAAAAAAAAAAGAGTTTAATAAATTAGAATGCTTGGGCTGGGCTCAGTGGTTAGAGTGCTTGCCTAGCAGATGCAAGGCCCTGAGTTCGATCCCTCGCACCAAAAAAAAAAAAAAAAAAAAATTAGAACGCTTGCTCTCATCCATTTCCAATCCTATAATATGAGCAAATGATCTGAATAGACTACAAGTTTATCATAACAAAAAAGTAAACACTGACTAAAGAATTCTTTGAGCTAATAACAATAGTATTATAGTTTCAAAAACGTTACAGACTTTAGGGCATGCTTGCAATCCCAGCACTGGGGACACTGAGGCAAGAGGATCAAAATTTGAGGCCAGCCTGGCTACCATAGTGAGAACCAGTTTTAAAAAAACAAATACATGGAGTTGAGGATTTAACTCAAGTGGTAGAGCGCTTGCCTAGCAAGCGCAAGGCCCTGAGTTCGATCCCCAGCACCAAAAAAAAAAGAGAAAGTTCTATTTTAGAAATATATTCTGAAATGTTCATAAATGAAATGATAAAGATTAGTTACAATATGATGTGAGGATCTACAGGGTATAGATAAAAACAAGTTTGCCACTGAGTTAATTATGGAAGTTATGTGACAGGTAGATAGTTTATTATACTCCTATTTCTTTCATATTACAGAGAATTTTAAATATGTGAAGCCAAAAGGCAAGTGACTTAATATAAAACTATTTTTAAAAAGTTTTATGGTGTTTTATGTAATCAATATAATATTAATGCAAAACAATTTTTTCACTCATAAATCTCCCATACATGAGTTCTCTATACCTGCTTTGCCGTGAATGAGAAACTCAAAGGGCTTAATTATGCAAATTAATGTACAAAATATTTAAGTTAAAATGACTGAAATACAGTGATTAAAGTACATTACCATCAAGTAATAACAGTGATTTTTTTACAAATTAAATTTTTAATGTAATACAACACAGTATATTTTAAATTCCACGTTGTGTACACATGAAATCTGAGATATAATAATTTCCCAGCAGAATACGTGTGGATCATGTGTGGAATTATCCTTACATTGCAATTACACACTCATTATCTACAAGCACTGGTTCTTCTGCAGTAATATTGGGAGGGGATCGAACCGAGGGCCTTAGCACTCTACAGCTGACTAAATCCTCAATCCCTGCAGTACTGTTTTATTACCATTACAATAAGCTTTTTGCCTGGCATGGTGGCACATGGCTATAATCTCAGCATTTGGGAGGCTGAGGTAGGAAGACTGCTGCCACTGGCTGGAGTCCAGCCTCTGCTACACAGTGAGTTCAAAAATCAGCCTGACCTACCCTAGTTGAGACCCTGCCTCACCAAAAAAAAAAAAAAAAAAAAAAAAAAAAGCTTTCAGTTTACATATGTGATCTATATCCATGTATTAAACTGCAAAAATAGAAGTTAGTAATAGCTCATTATATCTAGTAGCCTGAATTGATTGTCCAGTCCTAAATCCCACAGGAAACATCTCGTCACTGCCGGGCTAAAAGATGGGGAAGAAACATGATATAAGTAAAGAGGAAAAGTATTTTCGCTCATCTATGGGTCTACTTAACATTAAAGAATTATCAATAACATTACATCTTATTCATTTATTTCTAAAACTGTCAGTAAATGTACTAGAGTCTACCTTCTAACCAAATTAACATGCATTTTAAAATATCAGGCTGGGCATTGGGGATTTAGTCCAAGGGATAGAGTACTTTCCTGGCAAGCACAAGGCCCCCAAGTTCGATCCCAGCACAATAAATAAATAAATAAATAAATATATACATACATACATACGTAAAATTAATTTTTAAAAAACCAAGCTGGCCTTGAACTCACTATGTACCCTAGGCTGGCCCTGAACTTGTGGCAATCCTCCTGCTTCAGTCTCTTGAGTGCTGGAATTACAGGCAGGTACCCCCATGCCTGGCTACAATAAAAATTTTAAGTATTTGAAGTTCACCATTTAAAAATTATTCTCAGCTGCTTGGGAAGCTGAGGCAGAAGACCACAAATTCTAGGTCAGCATGGGTACCTTAGTGAGATACTGTCTCAAAAAAAAAAGGGCTGGATATTTAAATGTTTTTTTAATTTTAACTGTATATAGCTATATCAAGAAATTCAGAAAATAAAGCTAAGAAATCACACCTGAAGACACAATTGTTAGAGAAGTAATTTAGACCCTGAGAGTATCCTTTTCAAGTAATTCCTTAAATCTTTGACTAATCTGCCAATTTGTAAAGGCAAGTACCTCCAAAATAGTTTCTATATGGTTACTATCTATATCCTCCCCTAAATGCTTAAAGCATTACTAAATGTACCCTCAATAAAATGACTAAAACTGGACCTGGTGGCACACAACTGTCATCCCGGCACTGTAGGAGGCTAAAGCAGGAGGAATACAAGCTCGAGCCCAGTTTAGGGTGACTGAGCAAGATCCTGTCTTTAAAAAAAAAAAAGGCTTGGAAATGTAGCTCAGTGTGAAGGCCCTGGGTTCATTCTCTAGCACAAACAAACAAACGAACAAATAACACCGAACTCACAGGACATTTGTTTTTAGTTACACAGACACTGAGCATTTACATAAATAAATGAATGTGAATAAGTGAATGTTAATTTATATGAATAAATCCAGTATATTCAGCCAGGCATGGTGGATCATGCCTTTAATTTCAGGAGTCAGGAGGCTGAGGCAAGAGGATCAACACAAGTTTGAGGCCAGCCTTGGCTACATAGCGAGTTCAACGCCAGCCTGGACTGCAGAGCGAGACCCTATCTCAAAAAAAAAAAAAAAAAAAAAAAGAAAAGAAAAAATCCAATGTATTGTTAACTAAAAAACAATCATGTTTTCATGTACCAATATACAAGTAGAAAAAGACAGGTATTTAGGATAATCTACCTACACTGAATGGTTATGGTCTAATTAAAAAGACAAACATGGAAATAAAAAATTATAAATTAATGTGCCTTAAGTGAAATATCTAGTGGATGCTAAGAGAGCACTGTGAAAGAAATGCCTGCTGCTGCCTAAGAAGGTCAGAGTATTTACAGAGACCAAATTAAAAAGAAAGCACACAGACAAAGGGAAAAGAACGAAGAAAACCTCACACATGAAGAAAGGCAAAGACCGTGGGAACAAATGTAAGATGTACTTTGAGACATCTAAGAAATATAACCAGGGTTTGGGGATTTAGCTCAAGTGGTAGAGCACTTGCCTAGCTTGATCCCCAGCACCTCAAAACAAAAAACAAAAAACAAAACAAAACAAAAAAGAAATATAACCAAGGAGACCTAGGAAGTATAATCGATAATCAAGGACAACTTTCAATTTTCTTTACTGAGGAAATACACAGTACAGGAACAAACAAGAACAGATGAAGTCATGATAAATACATGGGTACCTCAGTTCATGAACTTGATTCTTTCCACAATTCTGGTTGCAAAATGAGTTGGACAAGAACCAAATCATATTCAATGGTTAGGTTCAATGTTCACCTTATGGGGAAATTTGGTTTGGTTCTTGTCTAGTTTGCGACCGGAATCATGGAGAGAAATGAGTTTGTGAACTGAGGTACCACTGTAATAAAATGCTTACTAAGTGTTATGCATCATTGAATAGTTATGGTCTAATTAAAGGCATCATTTTATTTCATTATTCAAGAAGTTAACAGTTGAGAAAGTAAAGCACAAATGCATATGACCTACTGCATGAAGAGTAAGTCCTTATCTTTGAGGATTTTTTGAACCACTTTATTTCCTAGGTTTCTGCAATTTCACTGTCTCCTTATGCTGAGACATTATAAAAACAAAAATTTCAAGGCAAAGAAAGATGTAATGTAAAATATATAGTAAGAGTAATTTGAAAACATTAATATGTAATTATGTAAAGCCAAATCTACAGTTTTTAACAAAATTTGGATTATGCCAATGAACAACGCTGAAGTAATTGGTATCCCACTAGTTTCCTATGAGGTTTCAGCAATAACCCCTCAAAATCACATATGAATAATAAAATTTATCACAATTATTTCTGCAGATTGTTTAACATACCCTTAAGCAGGTTAAGAAAGTTTCCCAGTCCTACACACAACTACACAGTACTTGGTAATAACTCAGTTGACAGCAAATATAGAGTATTTGCTTTCATATTTGGGTCAGTGCCCGGATTTAGTGTGACCTGAGGACACTTTCACTGCTAAGTTTTTCTGCTGTCATCAGTTCACATTTGTCACATGCCAACATGATGTCAGAAAAGCAATCAAAGTATGTTTTCTTATTAACTTGAAGATTTTAAAAGTCTACCAATCTCTATTATAAATTTTAAATTTTTCAATGATGGTACGTGAAGAACAAAGTGAGTAGCTTTTCCTAGTGATGTTATAAAATGTGCTCCAGGCTTCAAAGTCAAATTATGAGTCACTATTGATTAAAAACCCCAATCCTCAACAACAACAACAACAACAACAAAAAAAACCAAAAAAAACCCTAAAAACCCCAATCCTGAGAGTTAATTTAGAATCATTATACTACTTAATAATTATTCTAAAATAAACGTGAAGTATCAGTAACAGGAAATCCCCATGCTTTTACTAGGCTCAAAAAGTAAGCTCTGAACCTTAAAAGAGACCTTGTCAATATCGTCAGAAGGTAATGAAATATAAGGGATATTTGGATTTTTGGTTAAAATATTTAACCACATATATTTACTACTACTTCTTTACAAACTATAAAGTTTACACAAAAACAATATCTTTTAAGGTCCAAAAATCTTAAGGACAAATGAAAGTACACAAAAACAAACTGTGAAAGTTGGAAACCAGAAGATAAGTGGTAAAAATTCAGAAGATCAGAGAAAAATAAAACCTAGTCTACACAGTTGTGGTGGTGCACACCTATAATCCCAGCACTTGGGAGGCTGAGGCAGGAGGATTGTTGCGAGTTCAAGGCCAGTCTGGGCTATATAGTGAGTTTAAGGCCAGCCTGGACTACAAAGCTGTCTCCAAAAGACCCTGTCTCAAAAACAAAAACAAAAAAACAAAAAACCAACAACCAAAACCAAAAATCCTTCTCTGGTAGTCAGGAAACCAAGGAATAGGCTTATTCTTCCACAGAAGCACAAAAAAAAAAAAAAAAAAAAAAAAAAAAAGAGAAAGTGGAGGTATCAACAGCAAGGAATGTAAATAGGAGGACTGGTCAAAAACCTGTATAAACAGCAGTCAAGGTACAGCTGAACCAGGAGCATAGCTTAGAAGCCAGACTGGGCTACTATCAAATTCAAGGACAGCCTTGACTACATAGTGAGATACTGTCTCAAAAAACAAAAAGAGTAAGTATGTAGTCAGATCCCCACAACCTCTCCCTCATGCTAGTCAGTGCCTGATCCACATCACACTAACTAGATAGAGATTTACTCTTTGTCACAACTGAACTTGGGAAAAATGCCTGTTTGTTCTTTGCTATTAATTTT
The DNA here is from genome assembly GCA_004026905.1 of Hystrix cristata. Lineage (NCBI taxonomy): Eukaryota > Metazoa > Chordata > Mammalia > Rodentia > Hystricidae > Hystrix > Hystrix cristata. The sequence goes on along the minus strand of PVJO010016987.1, from coordinate 34,013 downwards.
TTTCTTTGATTTTAAATCAGGTTGTTGCTGTTATAAGCCCTTATGTATTCTGAATCTCAACCCCTTATCAGCTTGGGCAGCAAAGTGCAATCCCCATGGCAGCGGGGGGGGGGGGGGTTGCTGGCACACTGACACAGGCCTGTAATCCTAGCATTTGGGAGGCTGAGGCAGGAGGATTACCATGAGCTCAAGGCGAGCCTGAACTACATAGTGAGACCCTGTCTCAAAGAAGGGAAAAAAAAATGGGTGGAGGGGATGGCAAATTCAAGCGCAGCTTGGGTAACAGCAAGACCTTGTCACGACATTTAAAAAATAAAATAAAAAAGGCTGGATGCAGCTCAGTATATAGCAACCACTGGGTTCAATCTCCAGTACCTAAAAGAATGGATGAATGAATGACGTGTAATTACCGTATTATCCAGAAATTCCTACACTGAAAAGAGTGGAAAGTACTCAAAAATATATTTGCACTCATGCGGCTTTTCCACAAAAGCTGAAAAGTAGACATAACTCAAATATCTACTGCTGAAAATGAATCAGTGGGAAAAGAAAACATGGTATAAACATACAATGGAGTATTGCTTAGATTTAAAAAGAAAATTCTGACATGTTACATGTAACATGGAAGAAACCTGAACACATTATGCTAAGTGAAGTAAGTCATTATGAAAGGCCAAAAACTGTAGGATGCCACTTAAATAAGAGACCTACAAGAGTCAAAATTCATAGAGACAAAGTAGAATTGTGGTGGCCAGGGGCCAAGGGGACAAAATTATTGTTTAATGGTATAATTTCTGGTTGGGAAAACAAAAAATTTTTCTGAAGATGAATGTGGTCATGGTTACACAACATTTTGAATGTACTTAATGGCAGAGAACTATACATTTAAAAATGGTTAAAGGGTAAATTTTGTTATGAATAGTTTACCACAAAAAGTAAAATCTTCAGGATACCAAAACAGACAAAGGCAGTTTTTTTGTTTGTTTGTGGTACTGACTGAACACAACCTTCACACTGGGCTACATCCTCAGCCTGTTTTTTTACTTTTTATTTTAAAATAGGGTTTTCCTGAGTCACTAAAATGTCCAGGCTGAGCGTGAATTTGGGATCTGCCTGCTTCAGCCTTCCAGAGTGCTGGGATTACAGCTGTGTTCTACCACACCTGGCTCTATGTGTACATTTCTATATTCATATTTGGATAAAATTTAAAATGTCTATATTGTAGTTAAAATACAACAATGGGAATATTTTAAGAAAACATTTACACTGCTCACAGGGATAAACTAGTTAGTACATTTGAAAACTAAATGGAAGGTGAGAGGTTAATCAAATCTAGCAAAAAGGAAACACTATTTGTGAAAGCAGGACTAGACTAGAAAAATTATTTTTATGGTCATATTAACATAAACATTGGACACTAAACAAAACAACAGGCTGGGCATGGTGGCACACACCTGTAATCCCAGCACTCAGAGGGCAGAGGCAAGAAGACTGCCAAGAGTTCGAGGCCAGCCTGGGCTACATAGTGAGCTCAAGGTCAGCCTGAACTACACAGAAGACCCTGTCTCAAAAATAAATAAATAAATAAATAAATAAATAAATGAACAAAATAGGGGCTGGGGATTTAGCTTGGTGATAGAGTGCTTGCCTAGTAAGTGCACAGCCCAGAGTTTGATCCCCAGCACCCAAAAATAAATTAACAAATAAACAAAATAATAACTATGGGATAGGTAATTACCATAAGATAAATTCTCATCTTCCATAGTATAAATTCAATAATAATATGGTTGGGGATTTAGCTCAAGTGGTAGAGTGCTTGCCTAACAAGTGCAAGGCCCTGAGTTTGATCCCCAGCACCCCTCCAAACCCCCCAATTAACAATAAACTAAAAAGGGAAAAATGAGAAGTAGCAATATGGTGGGGCACAGTGGCACACACCTGTAATCCTAGCTACCTGAGAGTCAGAAGCTGGAAGACTACAAATTTTGAGACCAGTCTGAGCAGCTTAGCAAAATCCTGCCTCTAAACAAAATTAATTAATAAAGAGGCTAGACACAGAGGCACATGCCTATAATCCCCAGAACTGAGGAAAACTAAAGAAAGAGGCTTGAAAGTTCAAGTACCACATGGGCAATTTAGCAAGACCCTGACTTTAAAAAATCATCATCATCATCATCATCATCATCATCATCATCATCATCATCATCTGTGCACAGTGGTGCACACCTATAACCCCTAGCCCAAAGTTCAAAGCAAGTCTGGACAATTTAGTGAGTCCCTGGCTCAAAAAATAAAAACAGAGGGGCTGGGGATTTAGCTCAGTGATTAGAGTGCTTGCCTTGTAAGCACAAGGGCCTGACTTCGATCCCCAGCACCAGGGAAAAAAAAAAAAAAAAAAAACCAGAGCTGGGGATATAGCTCAGTGTGAAAGCCCCGGGTTCAATCCCCAGTACCACACACACAAACACAAAAAAATAATAATAATTAATTAAAAAAATATTTTTTAAAGGCTCAGGGTGAAGCTGAACATGGTTGCACACTGCTCTAATCCTAGCACATGGGGAACCTCAGGCAGGAGGATGGTCACAAGTTGAGGCCAACGTGGGCTACACAATGAGTTCAAAGCCAGCCTGAACTACATAGGAAGACTTTGTCTCAAAAGAAACAAAGAAGAAAGGAGGAGGAGGAGGAAGGAGGGGGAATCCAGCCAGGTGTGGCAGCACACCCCAGCACTCTGGGAGTCTGGGGCACCAGGACCACAAATTCAAACCCAGTCTAAGCAACTTAGTGACTCAGCAAGAATCTGTCCCAAAAAATAAAGGGCTGGGTTATAGCTCAGTTAAAAAAGGCCCTAGGTTCAATCCCCAGTACCAACAAGGAAAAAAAAAACTGACCCTTAGCAGTTTAGATAACACATTCTGAGTTACTCATCTTTTGAACACATAAACTCAAGGCTAACACACTTTTAATCTATCAACCACAGAAAACACATTTCAGCATCAAAGGACTTCTCTCAATTTTTTCTACCCTTATTAATAAAGTATCCTTTGTACTTCATATGTTTACATACATGAACAGTGGAAGAGAAGAGGTACCAGCAGGTAAGATAAAAATAGCCAGACATGGTAGCCCTGGGTTCAATTCCCAAGACTGCAATCAATCAGTCAATCAATGTAAATATTTATTTATTCATCCTAAATTTTTCATGAAAAACTTTCATTCTACCATGTACTTTCTCTAGGAATGACACCGAAGGTTAAAATTTCAAAAGGTGGAGAGGTTGGGTATTTAGCTCAGTGGTAGAGCGCTTGCCCTCCAAGCACAAGGCCCTGGGTTCGATCCCCAGTATGCCCCTACCCAAGACCACAAACCTGCTAGGCATGGTGGCACACATCTGTAATCAAGAGGCTGAGGCAGAAGGATCACTGCAAGTTCAAGGCCAGCCTGAGCTATATAGTGAGTTCAAGGCCAGCCTCAACTACATAGCAAGACCCTGTCTCAAAAAACAAACCTTAAAAAAAAAAAAAAACTCAAAGGGAAATGATTAATTTGAACAATTCTATACAATAAAACATACCATAACCATAGCTAAAGGCAAAACTCCCAACTGGGGAAAATGTTTAAAGCTGCCAAAGGGTTATATAGAGAATACTAAATCAACTGGGGAAGGTGAAAAAAAATCTGTTATCCCAGCACTTGGGAAGTTGAGGCCATAGAATCACAAGGTCAAGGTCAGCATGGACTATACAGGGAGATACTGTCTCAAAATCCAAACATACATACACACAAAAGTACTAAATCAAAAACAAACCCATTTACAGTAAAACAGAAAGGACATGAACAAGCCAAAAAGGAGAAATACAATTTACTACTTATAAGCCTATTCATGGACTCTCATGACTTTCGGGAGCTTTGACAAAAATCGCTCTGACAGGCAAAGTCAGTCAGCAACTTTTTAAAAATACAGGGTACTTTGTATAAGACAGTGGGAAATAATGACAGTACATAGCATGTAATTCAGCCAAATGGAGAAATATATTCCAAGCATCAAGTTTATTAAAAGCAAGAAAAGGAAGTTAATAGCAACCTGCCTATATACGACTATCTTTTGCATTCCTGCCTAGTAACCACAAGGGAAATGCAGTGTGTATTCTTGGGTGGGAGGTATGCATGCCAACTAAAAGGAGTTAAATAAACTCGCCAGATAAAAAGAACAAAACTCTACATTATATTAATGGCAATGACAGAAAAAGGAAGAAATCTCTAATTCTTGGCTGCTTATCATACCAAAAGACAAGCAATAAAGTTTTATTACCAAAAATGAAAGCAGATAAACAATGGCTATCTATAGAGTCAAGTCACTTGGAGAACAGTAACAAAAGGTCTTAAATCTTTTACTTCATCAATTCATATTTTACAGTCGAATAATAACAAATCTTAAATATACGTCATCTTCAAACTAATCTCAGGTCTAGTGCAGTGGAAAGTGTAATTAGAACCAGGAGAACAAAATATTTCTTGTGAATTGTTAGGTACCCAAGGGTTACCTTTCTTAAGGAGTTAACAATGAACATACATTTTCTAAAAGTATCCAGATTCTGTTACAGAGAAAACTCAACTTGTGCTTATTACAACACTCCTTTGTATTTGTGTGGTAGGTTGCAAGTCACAAGTACTCTGAAGTCGGATGTGGTGATGCACACTTGTAATCCCAGCACTCGGAAGGCTCAGGCAGGAAGACTGCAGTGAGTTCAAGGCCAGCCCAGGCTAGATAGTGAGTCCGAGGCCAGCCTGGGCTACATGGTGAGAACCTGTCTCAAAAACCAAACAAAAAAGTACTTTGAGATATTATAACTTAATTGGTCTTCAAAACAAAACAAAAACCAAAAAGGGGGGTGGCTAGCTGGGCATGGTGGCACATGCCAGTACCAAAGCAGATTCAAGGCCAGAGTGGGTTACATAGGAGACCCTGTCTCAAAAAAGCAAAACAAACAAACAAAAAACAAAGAGCTATAGAGAAAGTGGTAACATCTTGGTTTTCAGTCAGTGACTCCATGACACACACAGGTGAAGCCAGCACCCAGCCTGCCCCTCATCATCCTACCATCCACTGCCAAGTCCACGTGGCTGAGAAAACTTCACACCTCATCTTCTTTTAAAATGACATGGAAATATATTAAAACTATACACATTGTACATGTACCAATTATTATCACATTGTGCCCCCTAATACGTACTTTTTTTTTAAAAGCCAAATCATACATACAGAACAAAATAAAATTTTTGTTCCTGTCAGAAAAAATTATATAAATTTTTAGGTGTGGAAGAGATGATAAAGGGCTGTTGGTCCTGTGCCCTATTTAAGAAATAAGGATCCTACCCAATCCAAAAATGGCCATCTGAAATGAACAGACCCTTCTCAGATGGAGTACAAACAGCAAATAAATGTATGAAAAAATGTTTGACATTACTGGTAATTTGAGAGATGAAAATAAAAACAACACTGAGATTCCATCTCACTCCAGAAAGAATGGCTATTTCCAGAAATCAACCAATAACAAATGGTGGCAGGGCTATGAGGCGGGGCGGTGGGGGCAGAAGGGAACACTTCTCCACTGCTGATGGGAGTGGAGGTTGGTGCAACCACTGTGGAAATCAGTGTAGAGATTCCTCAAAAAATTAAAACTAGAAGTTCTGTTTGACCCAGCCATTCCTCTTCTTGGGATCTTTCTTTACCAAGCATCATACCACAGCAATATACACACACCCATGTTTATAACAGCACAATTTGTAATAACTAAATCTTGGAAACAGCTCAAATGCCCATCACTGGATGAATGGATAGAGAATTTTTAAGCAATACAATGGAGTACTACTCTGCCATAAAGAATAAATTAGAGACATATTTTGGGTGTAAATGGATGCACCCTGAGACTAAATTCTTCAGTGAAAAAAATTGGACGCACATTTAAATCTTGCATTGTTTCTCTGTGAGAAACCAAAAGGGTAAATAAGGACCAAAATGTGTAATAGATATTGGGAAATATGAAGAAAATATTCAAATGTGAAGGGGAACAAGGAAGAGGGGAGGATGAAAGGAAGGAAAGGAAAAGAAAAAAAATGGGAGGAAAAAAGTGGAAAACATAGCTTTGGTAAATAAGAAGGGGAAGGGGGGAAGGGAGGGGAGGATACTGAGGAAAAAAGATGAAGATATATTATGTACAAGTACAAATTCCCTAAGATGAATGTGACCACTATATGTCTAAAATGTACCAATAAAATTAATTTTAGAAAAAGAAAAAAGAAATGATTCTGAGACTCAGGGGACCTGTCAGTGGTTAAGGGCTTCGGAGCTAATCTGAACAAAGGTTGAACTGGAGATATTTCACCTAACATACTGTTCCTTAACATGGATTTTTGTGGTAAACAAGGTATGTTAATGCTTGACTTATATCAATGCATCACAGGTTGTTTTCAGCTTTAAATTTTTCTTGTAATGATGAAATATTTTTAAATCCTTTGAATTAAAGTACTTTCCTTCCTACTAATAAACTTGATGTTTTTACTTACAAAGTACTCTTCCTTGCCCAAGGAAATTAGTTTTTCTCTGTATACTTAAGAATTAAGAAATAGTGTTTTCAAAGGAAAAGTGAAATTATTTTTCTTTGCCTTCTCTTAAGGTCAACAGCTTTTTACTTTGTTTTTGTGGTAACGGATAAAAATATTTCAGGAGAGAGCCTTTTCTTGATTGATTTTAAATCACTGAGTTACCTAAAAGATTTTTAGATTCTTACATGCACTATTTTGTCTATCAGCAATAATTTTATACAGTGCAGATATAAAAACATTAAAGGTCAAAAAGTAGGGGTTAAGTGGTTTTTATAATTTGGACAGTTAATGAATGAACCCACATTTTTAAAGGAAGGGCTAGCAAAACTCTTCTGTCCTATACTTAAAATACTGGCTGGCCTTTGATGACTTCACACTAAATGATCATTTTGTTGGACTGTAAAATTCGTAAAGATACAGAAGTTGAAGTTTACCATATTATTTTGTAAAATGTTTTCCGTATGGCAATAAACTGAAAACATGGATCAATTATAAACAAACTCTAAATAAACTGAGTTGATTTAGGTTTTTAAAAATAAATGTATGTCATCTTTTCTGAAAATAAAAAATGTCTGAGGTACAGAAAAAAGATCCTCATTAAAACTGCAGAGGATCAAGTCAGATGTTATCTCACATTAATTACTAATGAACAGCTTGTTAAAACTAACAATGAGTTTTGTGTTTTTTTTCTTTTGAGGCAGGGTCTCACTTTGTAATTTAGGCTGGCCTTGAACTCATTATGTAGCCCAGGCAGGCTATGAACTCTTGGTGATCCTCCTGCCTCAGTGCTGGGACAGTAGGCGTGTGTTACCACGCCTGGCTAATTTATGTTCTTTTTATCCAAACCACCCCTAGACAGAAGAAAAACATGTGTTAAACATACCAAATAAGCAAAAAATAGAAATTTGATGTTATGTAACCATAGATCTACAAAAATTCTAATTTTAAATACACATGAATTTGAAACTGAAAAGATACTGACAGCAATGTTTTTAGCCATCCAAAGAGTGGCAGAGCACAGTGCCATTGAATATATGCCTTGTTGGATCTTCGCTCTTCCAAAAAGGTATCTGCCATTTTTAAACCAATGACAGAAAATGTCAAGGGAGCCAGGCATGGTGGCACACCTCTGTAATCTCAGCACTTGGGAGGCTTGAGGCAGAAGGATCACCAGGAGCTCGAGGCCACCCTGGACTACATAGTGAGTTCAAGGCCAGCCTGAACTATGTGGCAAGACCCTGTCTCAAAAAAAAAAAAAAAAAAAAAGGTGGAAGTCACTAGGAATTAGAAGAAAGGGGAAGGCAATTACAGTACAAAGTCATATCAAAGGCTAAGTAGCCAGAAGAAAAAGAGGTTCATGCTCCAATACTTGGCCTGTCAGGAAAGTTTTAATTCCAATTAAAAGAATTTCCTTTTACTGAATGATTTGGGAAATGTGCCTTCCTAAAATGCAATTATAAAAGAAGAGACAACTTACACACAAGATGACATGCTAAACATGAGACCTACACTTAAATAACCAAATTGTGTTTTACCGCATCCAAAATCATTCTGGAAAACAAGTCAAAGACACAGTCTCAAGGCTCCTGATGTCACACATGGACATAAGAGAATTTTTACTTTTACCTATTTTAAGGGGAAAAAATTCTGCTTCTAGTAACTTTAAATAAGACTTTGGGGGGGGGATCAAACTCTGGGTCTAACGCTCTACCACTTGAGCTAAATACCCAGCCTCAAATAAGTCATTTTTATGTTCACTTTGAAAATATGACCTACTGCCAAGCACAGTGGCACATGCCTGTAATCCCAGCATTTGAGAAGCAGAGGCAGGAGTATCATCATGAGTTTGAGGCCAGCTTGGCTACAAGTGAGCACAAGGCCAGCTTGAACTGCATAGTGAGACTGTCTCAAAAAACAAAAAAACAAAGAAAGAAAAAACAGGCTGGGGATTTAGCTCAGCGGTTAAAGTGCTCGCCTTGCAAGCACAAGGACCCGAGTTCGATCCCCAGCACCAAAAAAAAAAAAAAAAAAAAAAAAAAAAAAAAAAAAAAAAAAAAAAAAAAAAAAAAAAAAAAAAAAAAAAAAAATTAAAAAAAAAGAAAAAACAAAAGGAAATATGACATATATTAAAACAATATTCTTAAAGGATCTAAAACTGAGGTAGGGCAGAGATTCTAAACTATACTTCAGCAATGAGCCTAAACAAATCTAATTATAAACCATCTTTCACAGCTCAGCTTTGTTTTCATAAATATCTGAGCACGTCAGCTTTAGATAGCTATTATTGCATTTTAAAATCTGCCAAATAGACTACATTTAAAAAAAAAAGATAGCTGGGGATTTAGCTCAGTGGTTAGAGTGCTTGCCTAGTAAGCACATGGCCCCGAGTTCAATCCCTGGCACCAATAAATAAATAAATAAATAAATAAATAAATAAATAAAAAAGATAAACTACACTAGGAATTACAAATATGGGTGAAAGAATGTATATTTTGAAACTAAATATGCAGTTATAAAGGTTAAGTGGGGGTTAGGGATTTAGCTCAGTGCCTAGCAAGCACAAATCCCTGAGTTTGACCCCCAGTAACCATCCCTCCACCAAAAGTTCAGTGGTTTTCAAGTTTTCAAAGTATTTGCATTACTGCTCCCAAATATAGAAACCGTTCTTCATTGTTGAGACAGACGATCCCTGATTTGAAGGGTTCAATTTAATGATTTCATGCTTTAAGATGGTATGATAGCAATACTCATTCAGTAGAAGTCATATTTCAGATTTTGACTTTTTTTGGGGGGGGCGGTGCTGAGAATTGAACTCAGGGCCTTGTGTTTGTGAGGCAAGCACTCTAACCACTGGACTAAATCCCCAGTCCTGAAATTTTGACTTTTGCTCTTTTCCCAGGCTAATAGTATGTATACTCTTCCACAGTGCTGAGCAATAGCAACAAGCCTCAGCTCCCAGTCAACCAATGACCACAAGGGTAAAGGAAACAGATACACTAGAGAATACTATATTGTCAGCACTTTAAAGAAACACGTATTCAATAAATTACTCAGAGATATTCAGTACTTTATTATAAAATAGCCTTTGTGTTACATGATTTTGTCCAACTATAGACTCACGTGTTTGGAATACGATTAAGTAAGGTAGGCTAGGCTGAGCCAGGCAGGCTGGCAAAACCCTCTAATCCCACCACTCTGGAGAATGAGGCAGGATGACCCTGGGTTCAAATCCAACCTGAGCTACACATTGAGACCCTGTCTCAAAAAAAAAAAACTAAAAATAAAAGATATGCTAAACTATGATGCTAGTTTAGGGGTATTAAATAGCGTTTAGGGGTTTTTTCTTTTTTTTTTTCCTTCCCCCTATTTTTGCTAAAGGGGATTGAATCCAAGGCCCCCACTGAGGTACACATTCAACTCTAAATACATTTTTGACTTCTGATATTTTCTACATACATCCAGGTTTATCTGGATATAACCTCATCTTATATCGAGGAACCTTTTTTCCTTGCAGTACTAGGGATTGAAACCAGAGCTTTTCACACTAAGCTACATCTCCAGAGCCCTTTCGAAAATTTTTTTATTTATGCCAGGTGTGGTGGCACACAACTGTAATCCCAGCACTTGGGAGGCTGAGGCAGGAAGATTGCCACAAGTTCAAGGCCAGCCTGGGCCACACAATGAGTTCAAGGCCAGCCTAAACTACACAATGAGACCCTGCCTCAAAAAAAACAAAAACAAAAACAAAAACCAAAAACAAAACAACAACAACAACAACAAAACCAACGTATTTTTTGAGGCAGGGTCTCACTAAGTCACTAAGTTATCCAGGCTGGGCTCAAACTCACGCTCCTCTTGCCTCAGGCTCCCAAGTGCTTGCCATTACACCTGTCTGAGGATCTGTATTTCTAAAGTAAATTAAAATGAACTTTTCTATAAACTAAAATGTATGCCAGGCTATCCTTTAGGATATTACATCAAAATTGTTACTTATATCACTCAGTAATATACAATATGTAGATATGTGAAAATAAGAAGCTTATTTATTAGAATGAGTATGTTAGCTTTTACTATGTTTTTTGAGTTGGAAAATATTTCTAAATCAGTGCAAACAAAGGTAGTATCTTGGCCTATAACAGAATGTAGACTATAACAGAATAATAGAATATGACCCCTAGTTTACATGTGAGAAATGAGAACACATTCCTTCTTCACAGTTTTGGCTACTACTAAGGAACGACTGAACAACAACAAATTCTCAAGACATTGTACACTACTATAGGCAAAAAAGATCATGTAGTATTCAAGTCAATTTTTGTGTAGTTAAAACATAAAAGATTAATTAAAAATGTTGCTAGAGAAAACATAAAAGGTTAACAATCTTGCCAGTCTAATTGGATAGCCGAGTTGTTTCAGACAAACACAAAGCTAATTATTAACTTGGAAAATAAGTAGTAAGGGCCGGGGATTTAGCTCAGTGGTTAGAGTGCTTGCCTTGCAAGCATGAGGCCCTGAGTTTGATTCCCGGTACCAAAAAAAAAAAAAAAGAAAGAAAAAAGAAAATAAGTAAGAAATAAATATGACTTTCAAATATAGTTATCACAATAGTAATACTTTCTAATCTAAAATTAAGTCAAAATTAATTTTTTCTTTTTCATTTTTAGTTCTGAGATTGAACCTATGGCCTCTTGCATGCTAGGCAAGCACTCTACCACTGAGCTACAACCCCAGTCATCTTGTATTTTTATTATGAGACAGGGTGTTGCTAAACTGCCCAGGCTGGTCTCAACCCTATGATCCTCTGCTTCAGTCTTCCAAGTAGCTGGGATTACATGGGCTAGACATCATGCCCAGCTCCCATTTTCTTTATATGTATGTATGATGTATGTATGTATGTATGTGTGTGTGTGTGTGTGTATTTTAAATTCCCCTTGTCATTATAGTAGGGTTTCTGAAGACAGTAGAAATGAATACTTAAAAGTTCATTCTTATGAGTTTAAAGACTCATAAATACCCAGTATTACCCAGGTGTGGTGAAGCGTCCCTATAATCCCAGCACTCTGGGAAGCTGAGGTTTGAAGATCTCAAATTTGAGCCCAGCCTGGCTAATTGAGTGAGACCCTATCTCAATCTATCAATAAAAATAAAAATAAAATAAAAAGGCTGGAGATACAGCTCAGTGTTAAAAGCCTGGATTCAACCATAGTAACATATACGCAGATGCACACATGCACACAGGAAAAAAGAAAATGGGAGAGGGTAGTAAACAAGATAAAAAAATTTTGTAAGGTGAATTTAGCAGACCTCAGAAGGCTGAACCCTAAGTGTGTAGGTGATGAGGAAAGAGCAGTTGTTGAAGGTAAGTAAGTACATGTGCACAAGACGAACCTGGAAAGTCGTAGGAACAGAAGTTAGTACTTCTGAAAGTCAAGGTGGGAGGTGGGGCTGAAAATAAAAGGATGAAAGCATGTACAAAGATAAACACTGATCTTTTCCTCCAGCCCTTCAGTCAGGTGATTACTCCCACACTGTAGAAGGCTAGAACTTTACATTCTATAAAGGTTAAACAAGAGAACCTCTAGCTGAGAATAAAAATGAGACTTAATGGAAGGAAGAAAATTATCAAGTCTGTAACCGAATGATTAAAAGCACAGGTTTCGCTCAACTACCCAACCAGATGCCAACCTTTTATTCCTCAAAAGTTGTAGATTAAAGAATTCTTTTCCAGATAAACTAAACTTATTCAAGAGGGGAGGGAGGGAGAAAAAGACTGATAGGCAGGCAGGCAGATACATACACACATCCCCTCCCCCACAAATAGTAATGTTTAGGGGTTCCCTGTCACAGTATAAAACCTCAATTTCTTGAGACCCACTAATCAACAAGGCATACAGTTTTGCACTTGTTATTTCTTACTCACTCTTCAGAATAAAGACCAAACAAAATCAGAATTTCGAGCAGTCTCCAAAACACAAGACAAAGTAAAAGACAAAAAAAAAACTTGAAGAGATACAGACAAAAAGAATAGAAAACAACACTATAGTTAAGATTGTCAAATAATTTTTAGTTCGTAAAACAGGAAGAGTAATTTATAAATAAGGAAAAACTAAGAAAACAATGATGATAAAATCATAATTAGAGAAGTATGCTGAATTATTTATGGGTAAATTTGGATCCCTAATTCTGCCTTAAAAAATAGAGGAGGAAAAAAAAATTGAGAACTGGGCATAGTGGCACATGCCTATAATCCCAGTACTGTATTCAGGAGGCTGAGGCAGGAGGATTATCACAAATGTGAAGCTGTCTTGGCTACATAGTAAGTTCAAGGCCAGCCTGAACAACATAGCGAGACACTTAAAAAAAAAAAAAAGTACTACTTAAAAAATAAATAGGGGTTGGGGATTTAGTTCAGTGGTAAAGCATTTGCCTAGCAAGCACAAGGCCCTGAGTTCAATCTCCAGCACCCTAAATATTTTTAAAAATTGAAGACAGAAAAAAAAATGCTTGTTACTTAATTCTCTAAACAACATAGTATAATAACTATTCACACTGCACTTAACAGTGTAGTAGATATTACAAGTGATCTAGAGATGACCAAGTAAATGGAACATATTGCAGGTTATAACCAGTACTATACCCTTTTACATAAGAGAGCTAGCGTCCAGATTTTGTGTGAAGGGTCAACTCTTCCTATATCAGGGAACAACTTTGCATAAAAAGATCACGAAGACTGCTAGACATAGTGGCACATTATCTACTATCCTAGCTACTCAACAGGCTAAAGCATCAAGACTGCAAGGTTTGGAGCCAGCCTGGGCAATTAGGAAAATCCTGTCACAAAAAATAAAAAAAAAAAATAAAAAGCCCTGGGAATGTGGCTCACCACTCCCTAGGCTCAATCTCTAGTACAATCAATCAACTGATCAATCAGAGAGAATAAAAAATGAAAAAAAGAAAAAAAAGAAAAAACAAAGATAGACAAGTCAAATATGGCCGGGTGTGGTGGCACATACCTCTTATCCCAATAGAAGGATGAGCCTGGAGGATTACAAGTTTGATTCCCACCTGGGCAATTTAGCGTGACCCTGTCTCAAAATTTAGAAAAAAAAAAAAAAAAAAAAGGCTCAAAATGAAACTCAGTGGTAGAGTGCCCCTGAGTCTGATCCCCAGTACCATCCCCCCATAAAAAGTTTAGAGAACCTATCTGCTTCATTGTGCAAATAATAGTACAAGAGAATACCTAAATCTGACCATATTCAAAACTGAGAATACCTGACAATATTCAAAAAAACATTATTCAAACAGGTATTTGGTATATACATTACAAGTAAACGCTAGATACTGCTACATTCAGAAAAAAGGGAAATTAGGGTACAGTAGAGTAGTATAAAAGGGCTTAACACACATGCTCCATAATAGTGAACAGAAAATGCTAAAAATTTTCAAAAACCCATTAAGTAGCAATATAATCACAGTATTCAGAAATGTGAAAGCTGGGCTTGATGGAGCATGACCATAATTCTACCACCTGGGAGGCTGAGGCATGAGGACTGCTGTGCATTCAAGGCCACCCTGGGCTACACCGTGAATTCCAGATCAGCATGGACTACAAAGCACAACTCATACAAAACAAAATGACGAGAAAAACAAAGAAACAAGAAATAAGATAGTAGTAAATACTGCTGCAAACAAAATTTAAGAAGGCAATATGGGAAGGTATACAGGCACAGCAATAGGGAACTAGTTTAACATTTTTAAGCCTACAATTTTAATTTTTGAAACTATACACCATACTTAGAGAAAAATAAAAACAAAAAACTTTAGAAAATGATGCTTTACTGAGAGCCACCTAGAAGGAGGGGTATCTAGGAGAAAAACTTCTGCATTCTGTCCTTGGCTCTCCCTCATCAGTGCTTTGGAAATACCCTTGCCCGTCCCTTTCTACAGATAAATTAAGAGCCACACTGCAGTTCACAGGTATGTGCCTGCTACTACTGTAAAAGGGATTTATGACCATTCACTCTTCCATCCCTTCCAAGTCTCAAGGGCTGGTGGAATCACAATCTAAGAAAAAGGCCCCTTTCTACTACTGTCTGTGAGTTTCAAAGTAAAACATTCCAGTGCTGCTGTGTGAAGTAGCAGCTAACGAAAATGATTAACACTGATAATGTGGTGTCTGAGAATCATCCTCCCCGCAAAAATGGACAAAAAGCTTGGACCTGATTTTGCACTAATTTCTCAATTCACATTACCAACTACAGTAGCTAAAACCCCAGGAAAGGGCTAGGGTTGTACAGCCCCAATCAGCCTAACCCTGCCTTACAGAATAACCAGAGCAACAGAATATTGATAGCATAAAAAAAAAAAAAAAAAAAAAGATGGTAGCTTAAGGTGAGGATAAGCTGACTGGGTCTGACATTTTTGATCTCTACTTTTCAAGGCTGATTTTTTTTTTTTTTAAAGGCTGATTATTCTCTGACTAGGTCTTCTTTTCAGGGACATGGGAATCTCAGTGGTAAAGCATATTCCTAGCATACATGAGGCCCTGGGTTTGACCTCCAGCACTGCAAAAATACGTTTTTTAATTAAAAAAAAAAAGGAAAAAGAAAACCATAAACCAAAATTTATCATGTGACGAGTACGTAAGAGAAATACAAAAAAAACAGGTAACATATACCATTCTGAACCCTTATTTTCTTAAATGTATTATCATGCTTATTTTAAATTCAAGGTCCACCTGTGGTGAAATCCAACTATATGTTACCTGCAAGATGCAAACTAGATTTAAAAAAAAAAAAGATAAAAAACATAATAAAAAACAAACAAACAAACAAACAAAAAGCTGGAGAAGCAATGTAAAATGGAATTCAAGACCAAAACAAATGCAGTAAGAGATATTATGGCTTAAATGTGTCTGCCCAAGTTCATGTGTTAGAAACTCAATCCCCAATGCAACAGTGCTGACAGATGGTCATGACAGCTATGTCTTCATGAATGAATTAGTAGCATTATCAAGGGGGTGGATTCCTGATAGAAGGGTGAATTCAGTGCTTTGTCCTTGCATGCACCCTACACACCATGTTCTCTTGCCCATGAGTCTCCCACCATCAAATGATGCAGCAAAGCCTTCACATGAATAAATAAAAAAGGCCTTCACTAGATCTTGGACTTCTCAGGCTTCAGAACTGTAAGAAATAAATCTGTTCTTTAGAAAATATTCATTAGTATCCCTAGCACCCAAAAAAGAAAAAAAAAAAAAAAAAAAGAAAGAGAAAAAGAAAATACACATCAGTATTCTGATATAACAACAAAATAGTTTAATACAAGGTACAAAGAGCAGTATGTACATGATAAAAAGGAATACTAGAACAGTAAAAGCTAACCATCACAAATATATATTTAACAAAAATATGACCACAAAAATACATCAAGTAACAAATGGGAGAAATGGAGAAGTATGTAAATTTACATTAAATTTGAAGATTTTAATCACTTCTCAGAAACTGATATAGCATCTAGACAAAAAACAGTATAAATAATTAAGATCTAAATAATACATGGGGCTGGGGTTTTGGCCCAGTGGTTAGAGTGCTAGCCACTGGGCTAATTCCCCAGCCTAAAAATACAGTTTTACAGTAAAACATATAAATTTTTAAAAATACACATTAAAATACCTATGGTAGGAAGAGAGAAATAAAGTGGATAAAAGGAGGTAACATGAGGTAGATTGTACAGATCAAAGACAATTTAGGCCATAAACTGAAGATTGCCATTAATCCTTTGTTCTTGAGATTCAAAAAGAAAATGTTTTCGGGTGGATAAGTTAATCAGCAGAAATTTGAAAATGGTGGGAATACACAATAGAATTAAAATACAGAAAAAGTAAAGCCAGGTAAAGTATTACTTTGGAAGAGAAATTTTTTCCCCCTAGTACTAGTATTAAACCCAGAAGGGACACTCTTCCTCAGACCTACACTGCCAGTCCTTTTTTTTTTATTGAGACAGGGTCTGCTTAATTCCTCAGGCTGGCCTCAATCTTGTGATCCTTCTGTCACAGGGGTCATAGGTGTGCGCCACTATGCCTGGCAAGAAAGAATTCTTTTTACTTTCTCAGAACAATAATTGATAGTGGGCCTTACATACTTAATGGGGAAAATTTATTTATATATATGTGTACAGGTATATGTATGTATATATACACAGTTGTTCTGAGGTTTTTTTGAGGCAAGGTCTTGCTATGCAGTCCGGGCTGGCCTTGAACTCACTATGTAGCCCAGGTTGGCCTTGTGATCCTCCTGCCTCAGCCTCTCAAGTGCTGGGATTACAGATGTGTGCCACCACACCTGTCCAAAAAAATTTTATTTTTGAAGTCCTGGAAAATATTCCCTACAAAAACCACCTACTTAATATTGTCTCCCTTATTCCTGAGACAGCTTGGCACTCCACCTTAGCTCTTTTTTGGGGAGAGGGGGGCAGTGGCTAAAAATTAATCTTAATTTTTAATTTACACATATTAATTTGAAGTAAAATAAAATTTTTTTGTTTTGTATTACTGGGGACTGACCCCAGGACCTTGCCCATGCTAGTCAAGCACTGTATCACTGAGCTATATCCCCATTCCTTTTTGAGACAGGGTCTTACCACATTTCCCAGGCTGGCCTCAAACCTGCTGGGATTACAGGTATATGTAACCACACCCACCTGAAAATACAGATTTGTTGAGATGAAATCTCATTATGTAGGGTAGGCTGGCTTCAAATTTAAAATCTCCTTGCCCCAGCCTCCAGAGTGCTGGGATTATTATGCACGACCACACAGGGCTCTAGTAAAGTTGTTTAGACAGAAACAATATTCATCAATAGAACAGTTAACAACATCCATTCACCATTCCATTCCGCCCTCAGAGGCAAGGTCTAGAAGTGAAAAGCAGGCTATCTACCTGTCTTAGAAAGCAAGAAAGTACAGCAAAGTGTTTTTCATTCCCAGTAGTCCCCTGGCTCAATCTTTCAGGACTGTGCCAAAGAGCCTGGCATCGACTAACCTTGCCTGACATTACTGCCAGCATTTTAGAAGTTTCAACCAGACAGATTTGTCCCCGCTTGTAGCTATGTTCAACAACTACCACCAGATGGCAGCAAACCATAGCCAAGACCAGTTCAGATTAGAATCAACTATGTTTTGTGATATATATTTTTTTATTTTGATTTTTAACCAAGAACATGTATTGGTACATTGTACATATAATGATCACATTCATCACATTTGTTTTGTACCTGTACATGTTGCATCTTGGTTCTCCTCCCTCTTCCCCATCCCTCCCCTCTGTTCCCTCCATCCCTATTTACAGCAGGTTTATTCTCATTTTTCCATGATTTCCCTTTCCCTTTTCTCCCTTCCTGCTTTTCCCCCTTCCCTCTTTCTAGTACTCCTCTCCTTTGTATATTATCTTCCTTTTATGTAATATCCGTTACACCTCTTTGTCCTTATTTACAGTTATGGTTTCTCATATCAGAGAAACAATTCGATGAGTACTCATGAGTGTCTGATTTATTTCACTTAAGAGGATGTTCTCAAGGAACATCCATTTACACACAAACGACTCTAGTTTATCTTTTTTATGGCAGTGTAGTACTCCATTGTGTAGAAAAGCCACATTTTCTTTAGCCATTCATTGGTTGTTGGGCATTTAGGCTGCTTCCAAGACTTAGCTATTACAAACTGTGTTGCTATAAACATGGTTGTGCACTGCGGTATGACCATTTTAAATCTCCTGGGAAGATCCCCAGTAGGGGAATAGCTGGACCAAATGGAACCTCTAGTTCTAGTTTTTTGAGGAATCTCCATATTGATTTCCACAGTGGCTGGACCAGTCTACATTGCCACCAACAGTGAAGGAGGGTTCCTTTTTCCCCACAGCCCTGCCAGCATTTGTTGTTGGTTGATTTTTTCATAAACACGGTTCTTTCTGGAGTGAGATGGAATCTTAACGTTGTTTTGATTTGCATCTCTTGAATCAGTAGTGATGTTGAACACTTTTTCATATATTTGCCGTTTTTATTTCTTCACCTGAGAAATGTTTATTCATTTCAGTTGCCCACTTTTGGATTGGGTCTTTAAATTTGGGAGGTTTAATTTTTTTGAGTTCTTTATATATTCTAGATGTTAGACCTTTGTTGGATAGATAGCTAGCAAAAATTTTTTCCCATTCTGTGGCTTTTTGCCCTGCTCTATTGGTGATCTTTTGCTGTGCAAAAGCTTTTTAATAGCATGTGGTCCCACGCACTGATTCTTTGTATTGTTTCCCATGGTGTCTGGGTTCTGTTCATAAATTTTTTTCCCTACCCCTATGTCTTCGAGGGTTTCATGATTTAAAAGACAGGTAGCCTGGTGTGGTGGCGCAGGCCTGTAATCCCAGCACTTAGGGAAGTTGAGGCAGGAGAATCAGCACAAGTTCAAGGCCAGCCTTGGCTACATACTAAGTTCAAGGCCACCTTGAACTACATAGTGAGACCCTGTCTCAAAAACACAAAAATTAGTAATAATGATAAAAATGTGATGGCTGTAAGGAATCTGGGTTGACAGCATTTGGAAGGGAAGGAAAATTTTAAGACGCTAAGGAGCCAGAGTCAGGAATCCAGATAGGCAGGTTAGTGAACTCAATAGCCATCAGGACATAGATGAAATCTAGTATTGCAAAGGGATCTAAACCATGAATTCAGTAGCTCATCAGTGCAACTAATAATCAGGGCATAGTTGTTTTAGTATTATGAGACGAAATGAAGCAACTAATTGTAGCCTTCTTCCCTCCTCGTAGTTATTGCTATTTCAAACATATTCTCAAACTCAGGGAAGCCCCCCCCCCAAAAATAACTCAGGACACACCTAAAACTCCCAGGAGCCAATTCTGGGTGATTTTTATAGCCTAGGATCTCAGTTTCCATTCGATCCCAATCCTCAATAATCTAATTACTGGACTCCAAATTCACCTAATGAAGAGATATCTGCCTTTTTCATCTTCTGTATCTTTGCCCTAATACAAGAGAGGAAGCACAAGATAAAGGAGGGGTGCTGGAGACTCCATACCCATCAGTATTAGGAAACTGTCTTCAACACATTATCGGTCTCTTGTTCTCAGATCCTAATTCAGAAGCCAGGCGTGGTGGCACATACCTGTAATCCCAGCACTCAGGAGGCTGAGGCAGAAAGACAGGAGTTCAAGGCCAGCCTAAACTACATAGGAAGATCCTGTCTCTCAAAAAAAAAAAAAAAAAAAGATCCTATTCACATTTCATCAAATGTCATAATACTGTTGTTTACCAAAAAAGGATTCAGTTCTGATTCATGGTTGCCTTCATAAATTAATGTAATGTCTCTATCACTTTGGAACACTTCCTTAATCTGTCTTTTTTTTAATTAAGGGAATACAACTTATTTAGAAGACAATTTATTTAAAAGTGGTGAAAAAAAGGGAGAGGGAGAAGACAGATAGCTACTCCACGAGTAGGGAGCATTTGAAAGCAAAATACTCCCCCTTAATCTGTCTTTGACTCTTATGACCTTGGCATTTTTGAAACTTTAGGGGCCAGTCATTCTGTAGATGTTTTTAGTTTTTTGAGACAGGGTCTCGCTATGTAGTGCAGGCTGGTCTTGAACTCACTATGGAGCCCAGGCTGGCCTCAAACTCATGGCTATCCTCCTGCCTCAGCCTCCTGGGTGCTAGGATTATAGGAACAAACCACCACGCTGGCTGTAGATTCATGGGACTGATGTTTCCTAACAATTAGATTCAGCTGTGTATCTAAAGTAGGGCTATCACAAAAGTAAGGTTTCTGTGACCTCATTGCAATTTTTCTTTTTCTTTTTTTTTTTTAGGCTGGGGGGGTAGGGTATCTCACTATGCTGGTTCAGGCTGGCCTTGAACTCAAGGTTATTCTCCTGCCTCAGCCCCCCTCCCCCTGTGTAGGATAATAGGCATGCACCACCACGCCCCGCCAGCACTGCAATCTTTCAGGGGACTAATTGTCCCATTATTCATAATGTTCATGTTGATCACTTGATGAAGAGGATGTTTGTCAGGCTTCTCCACCGTATTTTTATTCTTTTCCTAATTAGCAAGTATTTTGTGGGGAAATATTTTCAGGATGTGTGACCATCCCAGTGCTCATTAAAACTCTGAATTACAGTTTATTACTATCACTATTTTGTTTTGGAGGGCTTTGTTTGTTTTGTTTTTGAGACAGGGTCTCACTGTGTAGCCCAGGCTGGCCTTGAACTCTCAGCGACCCTTCTGGCTTCAGCTTCCCCAGTGCTGGGATTACAGGTGTGAACCACCACATACAGCCTACTGACACTATTTTGGCACCTAAATCTTCTCATATTTGGCATCTGGTAACCCTTTTATGTTGGTTCCTTCTGATACATCATCATTCTATAAATTGTCTCTTCACTTTGTTTTTAGGAGAACTGGGGATTAAACATGGGGCCTCAAGCACGCTAAATTTATGCTCTGCCACTGCACTTTGCCACAAGCCTATTTAACTGTTTCTTCTGTTGTACAATTTCATTTTTCTATTTTCAGTTTTGGTACCTCTGCTTTGAGGATCATATTCAAGAATCTTTGGGTTGGGGATTTAGCTCGGTGGTAGAGAGCTTGCTAGGCAAGTACAAGGCCCTGAGTTTGATCCCCAGCACCCCCCACAAAAAAGAATCTTTGCCCAGACTAATGTCGTAAAAGCTTTTCCCCTTTTTTATAGTCACTTTACAGTTTCTTCATTATTAAGTGAAAAAATAAAAGGGCTGAAAATTTAGTATGTCCACTGTGCAAAATGGAGAAGCAGCCAACGCAGAAAGGACAATCTTTTCAAAAATGGTACTGAAGGGGCTGGGGATTTAGCTCAGTGATTAGAGTGCTTTGCCTTGCAAGCACAAGGGCCTGAGTTCGATCCCCGGCACCAAAAAAAAAAAAAAAAAAAGGTACTGAAACAACTAGATATTCACATGTATAAAAACTGCAATACAGCCAGACACATCCTATAATCCCAGCCACTGAAGAGATTAAGGCAGGAGTATCTCAAAATCAGCGTCAGCCTGAATTACACAGGCAAGACATTGTCTCAAAAAACAAAACAAAACAAAAAACTGCACCAGGTGTGCTGGTACACACCTGTACTCCCAGCACTCAGGAGGCCGAGGCAGGAGGATCGCTGTAAATCTGAAGCCAGCCTGGGCTCACAGTAAATTCAAGGCCAGCCTGAACTACACAGTGAGAACCTGTCTCTAAACAACAAAAAAGGAAAATTATATAGCCAGGTCCAGTAGCTGTAATCCCAGCTACTCAGAAGGCTGAGGCAGGAAGATCACAAATTCAAGTCCAGCCTGAGCAATTTAGCAAGATCCTGTCTCTAAATAACAAGGGAAAAAAAAAAAAAAGGAAAGAAAAGAAAAAGGGCTGGAGTATATGTACAGCTCAGTGGTACAGCACCTTCCCCCCCAAAAAACCCATCTAGAACCAGACCATATACTCTTCACAAAAATTAGCTCAAAATGTATCACAGACCTAATGTAGAACATGAAACTGTAATACTTCTAGAAGATAACCAAAAAAAACCAAGATGACCTTGAATTCTGTATGTATGTATGTATTTATTTAGAGTCAGGCTGCCTTGAATTCACTATGTAGCCCAAGCAGGCCTCAAACTCTCAGGGATCCTTCTGCCTCATCCTTCCTAGTGCTGGGATTATACCACCACACCTGGTTGGTTATGACTTTTTAGATACACTACCAAAAGTAGAAAACAAAACTGATAAACCTGAATCATTAGGATTAAAAACATGCTCCATGGGGCTGGGGATTTAGCTCAGTGGTTAGAGTGCTTGCCTTGCAAGCACAAGGCCTAGTTCGAGCCCCAGCATCAAAACAAAATAAAACAAAACAAAACTCCACAGAAGACAGTAACCAAAGAAAGAAAAGATAAGCCACAATACTGGGAGAACATTTTTGTAAAAGACATATCTGATAAAAGACTGACCCAAAATATAAAAAAGAACTCCTTAAAATTAAAAATAAAATAAAATTAAAAATAAGCCAAGCATGGCAGCGCATACCTGTAGTCCCAGCACTGAGGAGGCTAAGGCAGAAGAAGGATTGCCACAAGTTTGAGGCCAGCCTAGACTACATAGTGAGCTCAAGGCCAGTTTGAACTACACAGTGAGACCTTGTCTCAAAAAAAAAGGGCAACGGGGCTGGGGATTTAGCTCTGTGATTAGAGTGCTTGCCTGGCAAGCACAAGGGCCTGAGTTCGATCCCCAGCTGGGGGAAAAAAAAAAAAGGGCAACAAAAAGAAAACAAACTGCTTTAATGGGCAAAATATCTGAACAAGTATTTTTTAGTGAAGATGTATACAGACAACAAACATCTAAAAAGATTATCAACACACATCTGTTAGAATGTTTAAAATCCAAAATACAAAGTCAAATACTGGTGTGAAGCTGGGTGTGGTGGTGCATGCCTATAATCCCAGAAATCTGGGAAGCTGAAGCAGGAAGATACGAATCCCAGTCCAATTTGGGCCACGATTTAGCAAATTAGGGAGGTTATCTCAGAAAAAGGGATAGGGAACCTACACTCAGTGAGAAGGACCTGATCTCAACCCTCAGTACTTGAAGGGAAGAGAAGGGCTGGATCTGGCAAAGAGTCGTGGCATACAACTATAATCAAGCACTGTGGGAGGCTATGGCAGGAGGACACAAGTTTGGACCCAGCCTGGGCAATTTAATGAGACCCTATCTCAAAGAGAATTTTAAAAGAACTAGGATGTAACTCAGTAAGTACGAAGGTCTTGGGTTCAATCCCCAATACCACAAAAACAAAATTAAATTTAAAAATAAATCAAGCACAAGGCCCCGAGTTAGATCCCCAGCCAAGTGTGGTGGTGCATGCCTGTAATCCCAGCACTTGGGAGGCTGAGGCAGGAGGATCACAATGACCTGAGAGCTCCAGCCTGGGCTACATAGTGAGTTCAAAATCAGCCTGAACTACAAAGCAAGACCCCGTCTCACAAAACCAATAAACAAGCAAACAGCAACAACAGAAAAGATCTATTGCCATCAGAGTTCTGGGGAGAGGGAACAGGCAGAATGGGGGGAATTTTTAAACAGTGAAAACATTCTGTACACTATAATGAACACATCATTGCTCATTTATTCAAACTTGAACAATGTACAACACAAACACAAAGAATGATCCTTAATGTAAACTTTGGTTGATGATGGGTATCAGTGTGGGTTCATGAACTGGTACAACTATACCACACCGGTAGGGGGAGAGTTGCAAAAAATATTTTATTGGCCAGATGTGGTGGTGCATGCCTGTAATCCGGGCACTTCAGAGGCTGAGGCAAAAGGATCCAAGCAAGTTTGATAGAGTTCAAAACCACGCTGTACTGACTGCACAGCAAGACCCTGCCTCAATTAAAAAAAAAAAAATTTAACTTTTTTTTGAGGGAGGGAGTGGGTTTAAAACAGGGTCTCACTATGTAGTTCAGCATGTCCTTGAACTCACTATGTAGCCTAGGCTGGCCTCAAACTCTTGATGATCCTCTTGCCTCAGCCTCCCAACTGCTGGGATTATAGGCCTATACCACCACACCCAGCCTTTTTAAAACCTATGAAAGTAACAACCATTTCAACTAAAATTTCACAAAGAGCTCTTCTTTGTTGATCAAGAAATTGATTGATTCTTTTTCTGGGAAGCATTTGTCAATTTGGGGGTAGGTTGGAGAATTAGACTGAGCACAGGCAAACTCACCAGACAAAAAAAAGAAAACCAGCACACGGGACTGGAATGAAGGACTTTGTGGGGTTTTGGGGATAGATGGTGGGGTGGTGTTGAGACAGGGCCTTCCTTTGTATTCCAGATTGGCCTTGAACTCACTAGCTCAGGAGAGACTCAAACTCATGGTGACCTCATGCACCACCATGCCTGGCTATGAAGGCCTTTTAAATTCTTAAATAAAAGAAGCCAAGTATGGCAGCATATGCCTGTAATCCTAGCACTCTGGGACTCTGAGGTAGGAGAATCCTGAATTTGAGCCCAGTCTGGCAATTCAGTGAGACCCTACTCAAAAATAAAAATTAAAGGGCTAGAGATGTAGCTCAGTGTGGAGGCTCTGGGTTCAATCCCTAGTAGTCCCTCCAAAAAAGCTTAAAATACATGAACAATTTACAATTTTCCTCCGCCTTACATTACTGACACAAAAAACAACTGTCCTTAAAATTTTATAGACTATAGCCATGTCTCGTCAGATATGCCTATAACCCCAGCTACTCAGCAGACTTAGGCAAGAGGATATTGAGTTTGAGGCCAGCCTAGGGTACATAGCAAGTTGAAGGCCAGTCTGAAATACACAGTGAGACCCTGCCCCCCCCCAAAAAGCTAGGCATGGTAGTGCACTGGTATAATCCCAGCACTCAGGAGGCTGAGGCAGGAGGATCACTGTGCATTCAAGGCCAGCCTAGGCTACCCAGTGAGTTCAATGCCAGTCTGGACTACGTAGCAAGACCCTATCTCAACAACAAAGACAAACACACAAAACAAAAACAAAGATTTATAGCATAGTATCAGTCCCTAAAAAGCTAAACTTAATCAGATGCAAAAGTACTCAGCTACTTGGGATGCTACGGCAGGAGGGAGAAATTCAAGCCCAGCCTGGGCAACCTTAGCAACGCAGTGAGACGCTGTCTCAAAAGGCAAAGGGCTGGTTATGTAACTCTGTAAGATTCTGGGTTCGATCACCAGTACCACAAAAATAGGTAGGTAGGTACACAGACAGACAAAGAGAGATGGTCATAGGGATTTAGCTCAGTAGTACAAAGCCTGGGGGTTCAATCCCGGTACTATAAAAATAGATTAAAAAAAAACAAATAGTACATATGAAATGGGGCAGAATAATGAAAATCAAGAAAAGAAAAAAAGTACAGAAACAAATCCACAGATGATCCAGATACTGGAATTAGGTGACGAAGACTTTAAAATGACAATGGGTAGTAAGTTAAAAGAAAACAGAGGGGAAACACTGCAAATGAGGCCTGCCTGGGCTACATAGTGACACTGTCTCAAAAAAAAAAAAAAAAAAAAAAGAAAGGAGCTGGGGATTTAGCTCAGTGGTAGAGCGCTTGCCTAGCAAGCACAAGGCCCTGAGTTCAATCTTCAGCACCCCCCCCAATTCTATGTTCAGTTTAACAAAAAAAAAAAAAGAAAAATCCTTTAAAAATTAAACAGGCAGTGGGGGTGTACCTTCACAGTAGAATGCCTGTCTAATATGTGCAAGGCTCTGTGTTCAATCCCTAGCACCAACAAGGGGAAGAAAACAAAAAACCCAAACACCAACAGGTAGATAAAAATGTCTTCGAACAAAAACTGACAGACCTTGTTGCCAACAGACCTATGCGACACAAATTACTAAACCAGCTGGGCATGGTACCACATGCCTGTAATCCCAGCTCTTGGGAGGCTGAAGCAGGGGGAACTGCGGCAAGTTTGAGGCCAGCCTGGGCTCCACAGTTGGGTTCAAAGGCCAGCCTGAACTACAGAGCAAGACCTTGTTTCAAAATAAAATAAAATAAAATAAAATAAAATAAAATAAAATAAAATAAAAATTACCAAATTTCTTAGGGCGTAAGGAAAGTATCTCAGATTTTAAAAATAACACTGTAGGGGCTGGGGATTTAGCTCAGTGGTTATAGTGCTTGCCTTGCAAGCACAGGGACCCGAGTTCGATCCCCAGCACCAAAAAATAAAATAAAATAAAATAAAAAATAAAAATAAAAATAAAAATAAAAATACCACTGCAGAAAGGAATTTAAAAAAAACTGGGAAGGGAAATATTGGTTCAATACAAAAAAATAATATTTGTGATACATGAAAATTGTCTGGAATTTAAATTTCAACACCCCCAAAGTTTTATGGGAACACAGCTACACGCATTCATTTATAAATCTGTGGCTTTAATGCTACAAAGGTGGAAATTAACAGTGATGTTCTAACATCACTTCATACTGCTGCCACACGGTGTACTTACAAATCACAGTGATACATTTATGTCTGACAGTGTTTGGAGTACCATGCATATTACTGTACTGGAACATTTTTCTTTATTTGTTAACTATCACTGTATAACCCATCATGTCAAAAGAAGGGAAGGAAAAGAGGAAAATGAACTTCAAATGTCACACTTTTAGGTACAATTATTTTATTTTTGTCATCAATTAGATGGCAAAGCATTGTCTTTTTTTATGCAATGACATTACAACTACACTAAAATATAGACATTACCAGGTTACAATCACCCCAACGGTCTACAACTTGGAGAAAAAGTCAGATAAATTAGAAAATTTTAGGGCTGGGTTAGAGTGGTTAGAGTGCTTGCCTAGCAAGCACAAGGCCGAGTTTGATCCCTGGTACCAAAAAAAAGAAAAAAAAGACAAAATTTTAAATGGACTGTATCATCACACCATAACAAAATTTCTTCATAAAATAAAAAATGAAAGTGAAACTACAACCTAAGTAGGCTAATGAGTGGCTTCTTAGCCTAGTATGGAGAGTTACTTACTAATGGTGAGTTAATTTAACAGTGTTTCATTACAGTAGTCAAGAAATGGGTCTGGAGAAAATAAACTTGTTCAAGATTACCATCTTCCCGAAAACAGTTACACAGCAAACTGAGGATATTGGAAGCAATACCACTAGTCAATTTAAAAACAAGGCAAATGATTTTGAGTGGTGTCCTTGGGTCTAGATCAGTCAGCACGTATTACTGATCAACTCTCAATTGCCTTTTTTTCCTTGAGTGCTGGGGATTGAACTCAGTCAGGGCCTTGAGCCTGTCAGGCAACTGCTTTACCACTGAGCTAAATTCCCAACCCCTGCTCAATTGCTTTTATTTCAGGAGTCAATACAGAGTTTGAAGTGACAAAAGAATCACCCTCTATAAATGTTTGGAACAACTACAAGCTAGAATATTTTCAAATTTGAGAAAATACTTAATTCGGTACTACCTGAAGTAAAATCTGCTCAGAAACATTACAACTGGTCATCATAAAAATTATGTGTGGAGAGCCGGGTGTGCTGGTGCACACCTGTAATCCCAGTACTCGAGAGGCTGAGGCAGGAGGATTGCCACGAGTTTGAGGCCAGCCTGCACTACAAAGCAAGACCCTGTCGCAAAAAACCAAAATGTGTGAAACAAAAAAAGGCTTAGTTGGACATATTAAAATGTGTGAAAAGTAAAAAACAAACAAAAAAACAGTAAGTGCCTCAAGCTTATGGTTTGTTGTATTATTCATCAGCAGATACTTTGCAGAAAACATCTGATTTATCATCCAGGCAGTTTCACTATGTATTACAGGTTGGCCTTGAACTCAACTATGTAGTTAGTGCAGGCTGACCTCGAATTCACAGTGACCCTCATGCTCCGGCCTCCCAAGGGCTGGTATTACAGATGTACGCCACCATGCCTGGCTTTGCTGCAATTTTTTGAGCTCAGGGCCAAGGCAAATTTCTCTGGAGAAAAAACACTTTTGAATCTACTATAGAACACTAAATGCCTTTGGAAATTAGCTTTTGCAGATTTTTTGCCAAGTACTGGGGACTGAACCGAGGGCCTGCCATACTTAGCTACATCCCTAGCCCTTTTTCTGTTCTGAGGTACTGTCTCACTAAATGGCCAAGTTGCCCAAACTGGTGTTGCACTTGCCATCCTCCTGCCTCAGCCTCCCAGGATGCTGAGATTACAGGTGTGCGCTTCCACTCACAAATTGGTGTTTCTTAAACTAAAATTAAAGAACAAAATAGCATATTTAAGCAAAACATACTGCTGTAAGTCTTAAACTATTTCTTATACAAGTAACACTGTTCAATGTCAAACTGTTTGAAACACTGTGCTATCAAAAGGTAAAATATGAAGTGAAGTATCCATTCCCAACCAAATCTGCTGGGGGTGTATTTTCTGAGTTCAAATGATAGTTTCAGCACTGTTTTTTTTGTTTTGTTTTGTTTTGATCGAACTCAGGGCCTTGCACTTGCTAGACAAGAACTCTACCACTTGAGCTAAATCCCCAACACCTCAGCACTGTTTTTTGGATCTTCAACCAAGTGCAAAGGAAATTTATGTAAAATGAAACCCAGCTAACTGTGGAACTACCATCTAACTAACCTCCAATGAAAGTGGTCAATTTGCACTATGACACACTAAAAGGTAAATTCCAAGAGAGGTATCTAACAGAATTAGTAATTCTATAAATGCCTTCCAAGCAATAAATATCTCAGTTAAAATCAAATGGTTGTAATTGACAGTACTAATGTGTGTGAAAAGACATTTCCAAAAAGGAAATCTCATTAAAGATCAACATTAGCAATACATTTGAGGAAGGAGATTGAGGGGGTGGGGTGCTGGGGGATCGAACTCAGGGCCTTGTGCTCACTAGGCAAGCACTCTACCACTGAGCTAACTCCCCAGCCCTGAGCAATATATTTCAATGAAAAGTAGCTTTATCAGTTACATGAAATATTATTCATCACCTCAAAATTAATTTCATTCTCCTCAATAGATCTCCATTACAAAATATTTGTATTTTGAACTTTGTCCATAAAGACTTAATGAAAATTTCTTATATCTCACTTGTAATATAACTAACTATACATCATCTTTTGTCTCTTGGCCCACAAAGCCTAAAATATCTACCTAGTCTCCTTAAAACAAAGCATGGCAAAAAAAAAAAAAAAAAAGATAAAACAAAGCATGGCAGCCAGTTGTGGGACCACATGACTGTGATCCTAGCACTCAGGAGGCTGAGGCAGGAGGACTGCCAGAGTTCCAGGCCAGCCTGAAATATACAGTGAGATCGTATCTCAAAAAAGTACACCCCCTACCCCGCCGGGGATTTAGCTCAGTGTTTAGAGTGCTTGCCTTGCAAGCACAAGGCCCTGAGTTCAATCCCCAGCACACACACACAAAAAGGCTGGTCATGGTGGCACGCACCTATAATCCTAGCACTTGTGAGGCTGAGGCAGGGGAACTGCAGCAAATTTGAGGCCAGCCTGGGCTACAGAGTTGGGTTCAAAGGCCAGCCTGAACTAGATAGTGAGACTCTGCCCCAAAAAAACAAAAGACAAAATAAAGCAGCCAGGCACAGGGGCATACACCTATAATCCCAGGAGGAAGAGGCAGAAGAATCTCAAGTTATAGCAAGCCTGGTTTATACAGTAAGCCCAATCACAAAACAAAGTAATGAAAACATAAAAAGGCTGGGGATGTAACCCAGGGGTAAAGCAATCACCTAGTATGAGGAAGGCCCTGAGTTTAATCCCCAATATAACAAACAAAACCAAAAGAAAACAAAGAAAACTACATATACACACACACAACGTAACGGTGATGTAATCTAACAATATAGATCTAATGTAAGGCAAGAATAGGGACATTATATGCAAAACAATTTATGTAACTTCCTAGTAATCATATTAGCAAAAATAATGTTAGCATTGATAGTCTGAGATACTGTGTAATATAGAAGAAAACAAACAAGTAATTGCCAATGAGGATATCCTAATTCATGCTATGCCCTGTCCTTGAGACCTAGAATTTTTTGGTATGGTAAAAAGATCCGGATATAATATAGAAGATTAACATCCCCCCTAGAAAAGCATATGTGTATGTGTATATGTTTATATCATCCCTAACTCTGTCCTAGAAATACTAACTCAAATCACGTATTGGTATTAGTCCATTTTCTATTGCTATAACAAAATACCTGAGGCTGGACAGTAAAAGAAAAGATGTCAATTTGGCTCACAGTTTTTAAGGTTAAAGGGCATGGCAGTGGCATCGACTCGTGCTGGTTAGTACCTCATGGTAATTTAGCATCACGAACGGGAGAGGTCACAGGGGGAGACAGAAAGTCAGAAAGTAGTAAGGGATCATAACAACTCTCTCAGGAGAAAGAATCAGGGTCCCACAAGAACTATATTAATTCCTTTGGGATCAATGCCTCTAATAAATTAATTACCCTGCACTAAATTCCACCTCTTAAAAGTTCCACCATGTCTTAGTACTGTTGCACCAAGGACCAAGCTTCTAATACTGTACATGACTCCTTGGGGGACAAACCATATCCTAACCACAGCAGCAGCTCCAAATCTCACATTAGCTTCTCCTAATACCCATTTCCCACCAAAATTAGGGTACCCTGGAAAAACTAGTTACAAATCTGGTGCAGAAAACAAGAACGATAAGCCTGAATACTTGGCCTATCAGGTAATAAGGGTGTACAAAACATTTCAAGAGGCTCCAACTGGCCAAAGATAATTTGAGTATCAGTCAGAGTAATTGTCATTTAATCCATCAAACAAAGCTGAGTCCATGAGTTCGCTGTTCTTATTTATATATATGTATTTTTTCCTTTAATAACCGGTTCTGTATGAGGTCCTGGGTTCAATATATATAAAAAACGCTATATATATATATATAAAAAAAGGCTAGTTTTCTTAGGGGATGACAGGAACCTAATTCACCATCTTGGAAAGGAATAAATACAAGAATCTAGATAGATGCTACTTTTCTATATAAACTCTACCTCTGGATAACTATTACATAAGCAATAGCATCTTATAACAAAGGCATTCCATCTAACAAATTAAGAGAGAGCCAGATGTGATACACACATGTAATCCCAGCATTCTCAGAGGATAAAGCAGGCTAAATTCCAGCCTAACCTGGACAACTTAGTGAGATCTTATTTTAAAAAAAGAGAGAGAGAAAGAGAGAGAGAGAGAGAGGGGATACTGCTCTATTGTTCAATCCCTAGTACCACAAAGAGAAAGGTCAATACGCAAGGTCCCAGGTTTGTTTATTTATTTATTTTGGTATTGGGGATTGAATTCAGGGCCTTGCGCTTGCTAGGCAAGCACTGTAACACTTGAGCTAAATCCCCAACCCCGAGAAGGTCCCAAATTTAATCTCCAGTGCCAGGAATGAAGGAAGGAACTAAATTAGCCCACAGCTGGGCACAGTGCACACTCCTGTAATCCCAGCACTCTGCAAGGCTGAGGCAGAAGAATCACAAATTCTAGCACAGACTGGGTAATTTAGCAACTTATTAAATCCCTGTCTCAAAAACAAAACAAAAAACCACCAAAAAAAAAAAACTCCTAAAAAATGACTATGGATGTAGCTCAGTGTGAAGGCTCTGGGTTCTAATCCCAATACTGCCTCCCACAAAAGGTAATAAAATCAGCATATATTATTGTTTGTAAATTGTACCTTAAAAGAGTTAAAACAAAGTAAAACCAGACAAAAAGATTTTCTAAATTAGAAGATTAATTCAGGCAAGCCAATATCCAGAAAATAGGTACTCTCAAAACAGAACCGCAAAGCTCTTCGGGACAAAACTAATTGAAATTTAAAAAAAAAAAAAAAAAAAAAAAAAAAAAAAAAAAAAAAAAAAAAAAAAAAAAAAAAAAAAAAAAAAAAAAAAAAAAAAAAAAAAAAAAAAAAAAAAAAAAAAAAAAAAAAAAAAAAAACCAAAAACAAAAACAAGGGATTGGGGATTGAACTCAAGTGGTAGAGTGCCTGCCTAGCAAGTGCAAAGTCCTGAGTTCAATACCCAGCAGCACCCCCACAAAGAACAATCTACTGGAGGATATGCCATATCAAAAGAATGAACCAAAGAAGGTACAAAATTCAGAAAACAGGGACTCTTAACACAGAACAGGAAATTGTATGCTGGTGAAGGGAGTGATGTCAGGCTAACAAGTATGAACTAAGTATAGAAGCTATACACACACAGAATTAATTTAGTAACATTTTGGTGGGAAGGTAAAATGACACAACCACTTTGGAAGAAGTAATTGGAGGGGCTGGGGATTTAGCTCAGTAGAGTGCTTGCCTTGCAAGCACAAGGCCCAGAGTTCGATCCCTGGCACTACAAAAAAAAAAAAAAAAAAAAAAAGAAGTAACTGGAAATTCTCCAAAAGGATAAACAGTTACTATATAACCTGTCAATTCTTCTCCTAGATATATACTCATGAGAAATGACAATATGTCCACCGAAAATGTGTACATAAATGTTTACAGAAACATGATTCGCTAATAAAGAGTGGAAACAATACAAGGAAATGTGAATGAGACTGATGATACAGCTCAATGGTACAATCCTTACCCAATATGTACAAGTCCCTAGGTTCAATCCCTAGCAGCACCAAAACACAATCAAGCCAGACACAACAGCACACTCCTATAAACCCAAAATAACCTCTGATACTCAGGAGGCTGAAGCAAGAGGACCGTAAATTCCAGGCCAGCATGGAAAATTTAGCAAGACCCCGTCTCAAAATAAAATATTCATTCATTCATTTTGCTAGCAATGCTGGGAATAGAATCCAGGGCTGCTCTATTACTGAATTATATTTCCAGATTTTTTTTAACTTTTTGAGATACCATCCCACTCAATTGCCCAAGCTTGTCTCAAACTTTTGATTCTGTCTCAGCCACCCAAGTAGCTGGGATTACAGGCATACTCCACAACACGGGGCCTAATTTTTTTTTAAATCTCTGATGTGGGGTGGGGATTTAGCTCAGTAGTAAAGCACTTGCCTAGCAACCGAAAGGCCGAGTTTGATCCCCAGAACCCTCTAACAAAATTACCTCTGAGAGCTGAAGGTGCAGCTCAATGGACAAGCATTTCCCAAGTGTTCATGAGGCAGAGTTCAAGCCACAGCACCATTTCTTTTTTTTTTTCTTTTTTCTTTTTTGAGGCAGGGTCTTGCTATATAGATCAGGCTGGCCTTGAACTCATGGCACTTCTCCTGCCTCAGCCTCCTGAATGCTAGGACTATAGGCATGCACCACCATGCCTGGCTCCCAGCACCATTAAAAAAAATAAAAAATTTAAAAATCTTTTAGAAATTGGGAAAGAGAAGAATGTAGTGGTGCTCACCTTGTAATCTCAACACTCAGGAGGCTGAGGCAGGTGGACTGCAAACTGGAGGTCAGCCTGAACTATACATACAACAAGACTGCCCCCCAAAATCAAAACTATCAGGCATAGTGGTGCACAACTATAATCCCAGCCCAAACTGGGGCAGGATGACTGTTACAAGTTTGAGACCAACCTGGACTACATAATAGTATTGAATATTTGAAAAAATATTCAATAAATTTTTTTTGACCAAATGAAAGTACAAATAAAACAAAAATAATGAATAATTTTTTTTGTAAGCTAATAACATTCTTAATCACATGAGAGAGAAAAAAAAAAAATCACAGTACAGGCCCTAAATCTTTCTCTAAATGATAAGGTATTACCTTAAGAAGCTAAAATGGGATGGGGATTTAGCTCAGTGGTTAGAG
>PVJO010016986.1:0-40444 GCA_004026905.1 Hystrix cristata | reverse complement strand
CCCCAGGTCCTGGAGCTCTGAAGTATCTGACCTGGCTTTGCCTTTAAAAAATGGGCATGGTTACAGTCAATAAAATGTTATGGACCCTGAAATTTTAATATCATATAATTTTTCATATACCACAATTTTTTTAGTCATTTAAAAATGTAAACACTGTTCTTGCCTTGCAAGCCATACAAAGATAGCTGGCAAGCCAGATCTGACCACTGGGCCGTAGTTCACCGACCCATGTTCTAGATGGGTTGGTAAGTGAGTGTGTAAAGACCACTTAGCAGCATGAGGCTTTGAGAGTAGTCACAAGATATAATGCATCTGAAGTTGCCTCTGGATAGGAGAGATGATAGTTCTGGTTTAGAAACAGGCATAGAAGGAAGTTGAGGAAGGGGAGAGAGAACTAATAAATGCTAAGAAATTCTGCTTCTCTCCTGGTGTTTTTGGCAGTTCCAGTCTAAGTGAAGTGGTTGGCCACATAGCAGAGTAATACAGAACAATTCGAATTATCATTTGCTGCTCTTGATTGCTTTACAAGCCTTTCCAGTTTGAGCTGGGATGGATGGTATATGTGGTTGAGAGCAAAATTCTGAGCTTTTCTGGGCAGGAGCAGGCCCTGAGGCTGGTTCCTCTTCCTGGGGAATCAGGACTGTGGTTTTTCTACTCCTTCCCCCGCTCAGTGTGGCCATCATGATTTAAATATTAGCCCCATCATCCTTATAGCCTAAGACATTGATTGGCTATAAAATTGTAAGCTTTGAGAGTTAAAATTAAATCCTCCCTCTTCTGAGTATGGTTGGAAACTGTCATTAGCCTTGGGCTGTTGCTTCCCCATCACCCCTGTGCCCTCAGAGGTGACCACACCTTCTCAGCTTCTCCTTCCTCCCTGTCAAAGATTCATGTCTACCAAAAGCGCACAACAGCCAGACATGGCTCACACCTGTAATCCCAGTACTTTGAGAGGCCGGGGCAGGAGGATCACAAGGTTGAGCCCAACCTGGGGCAACTTAGTGACTTAGGGAGACCCTGTCTCAGGATAAAAAATACAAAGGGCTGGAGTTGTAGCTCAACTGCAGGGGCCCTGGGTTCAATCCCCAGGACCAGAAATACCAACAGTCAGGCTTTCTGCCTCTCTCCAACTCTGTCAGCTCATTGTCCTGAGACATCTGAACACCTTTTCTTGCCTGTCCCATGTCTGTACTGTGCAGTTTGTCCTAATAATCACTTGTCCCCTCAGTCCCGGGGGAATGTCCTGCAGGAATTTCTGCCGCACACCAGCCTCCTCCCTGCCGGTCCTCATCCTGCTCGTATCACCCTTGGCCCAGCTCTCAGCCTGACCCCAATCCGTAACCTGTCCCCATCTTCCTAAACCTCTTACAGACCGTGCTGAGCGCCTCTTAGCTTCTCCAAACTGCACACCAAGACAGTCTCTAAATAAGTAAATAAGTAAATGCCCAGCCTGTCAAACAGCCATTCCCAGGTCCCAGCTCTTCCTTAATTTGTTCGCTGCGCCTCCACATATTTCTGTCCCATCAGGCTAGAAATAAGCCACAGCACTGGGTAAGAGGCGGTGCTAAAGCTGATTTAGCAACTGGAGTTTTTTCCATTTTGCATGTTTTGGTGAAATACCAAGTAGCGGGGAGGAGGGATGTTTAGCTCAGTGATAGAGCACTTGCCCAGCATGCACAGAGCCCTGAGTTCGAGCCCCAGCACCAGCAAAAACAAACAAAAAAAAACCAAGTATCAACAGTTTGGAGATATATTGAAAGAGCTGATATGTTTGTATTTTTAACCTACCGCAGCATGGATGATTTAAGTCTTCCTTTTATTCTCTTTACGTTTCCAGATGTTCCGTCTTTGACTGATTTGCTACACCCAGAGTTAGCGCAAGAAGATTCTCTTTCTCATGGCCAGTCTCCAGCAGCCATCACGTCCCCTCTCCCTCCTCTCATGGTTTATTCAAAGCCCTCCGAACCCTTATGGACAAATGCGTCTTCTCAGAGATCAGGGTCTTCAGATCACCTGCACAGACTATTCCAGATCAGTCATGCGAATACACAGGTCCCAGTTAATAAAGACAAAGGCCAATCTCAGAGTTTACAGTTTTCCTCAGATTCAGAAGTAGCTTCTCAGTTGCCTGAAAACTCAACCACCTTCCCCTCTGCGGTGGCTGTTGGTTTTCAACGTAACAGTTCTGTGACTGTGAAGCCTGCAGTTCTTCCGTCCACCAGTGCCTCAGTGATACCCCTGGTGACTTTGCAATCACAGGTGTCCACCACAGCTCCACCCATAGCCCCTGTCACCTCTCAGCCTCCTCTAGCCCCCATTTCCACAGTCTTTACACGTGCTGTGGATACACCCCAAGCTGCGGCTACAACAGCAGTTCTGACTACCATCTTTCAGGCACCTATAGACTTGAAAGGCACCCCAGAAACGGTGCCCTTTAGAGAAATCTCCAAACTCACTTCAAATGCAGGGCATGTGCATAACCCCACTACACTCCCTTTGTCAACTGTGGAGTCTTCTACTACAAATAAAACTGTTTCCTGGGAAAATGGAAAAGCCAGTGTAGACAGTTCACCACCGAGGAGCATTCCAGATACCCAGTATGACCTTCCATTTGAAAAGTGGCTTCTCATGGGGACCCTGTTCTTCGGTGTTCTGTTCCTGCTGATAGGCCTGGCCCTCTTGGGTAGGATATTCTCAGAATCCCTCCGCAGGAAACGGTACTCACGACTTGATTACCTGATCAATGGGATCTATGTTGACATCTAAAGACAAAATTCGTTTTTTCTTAATCCACTGAGTAGGAGCAACATGTGTATCTGCCGACTTGCTGATCTCAGCAAATTAGATTTGGAAGACAGGAAAATGTTCCCTGGCACTTTCTTTTTGTTTCTTGAGGAGGAGGGAGAAGACTCAAGTTAGGCAATGTGAGTGATCTCTCTGAAGTATTAGCCGGGGTTTGAGGGTTTAGCTTAGTGGTAGAGTGCTTGCCTAACAAGCGCAAGGCCCCAGCTGAGTTTGATCCCCAGCACCCAAAAATAAATTAAAAAATAAAGTATTAACTGAAGAGAAGGCTCTACCTAAAGTAGGAAAGTGTACTTTCCATATATATTGGAAAATTCAGTTAGCTTTATGTAAGGAAAAAAGGTCAGGGTATCAAGGTTCCAACTGATTAATATTTCTGGTTCCAGATAAAGTTTATGATATTAGTTTTGATGGATTCACTTTTTATATGAATTCCTATAAAACTTATTCCAGATGTATTTCCTTCCAATTAAATATTTGAATAAATCTTTTGTTACTCAGTAATGTTCCTGTAAGTGATACGTCCATGCTGGATAACTTCCAATTTATTCCCACCACCAAAATGATGCAATGATAAAAATATGCATTCTAAGTTAAAATGGCAAACTCCTTTTTCCCGTCAATGAGCAAAGAGATTCCCTTGGGAGAATATTAGCCTATATGGAGACCGTGATAAATCGGTTCTAATAAATAGTCAAATCCACTTGGGATCTGTCCTTTTTTTTTTGTGACTTTTTTTTCAGTGTTAACATTTTCTAAACTTGTACAGAGTTTTAGATGTACCAGTATTACTTACAAATCCTTAAACTTGGCCAACAATTTTATTTTTATTTGGAACAGCATTAGAAAAAATGTATAGCACACAGATTTAGTGTGCTATGATTTTAATTGATGGTTGAAATTTCTGAGAAACACTGATAATAAAGAGAAAGTGTCAGACAAGTTACACGTGGCGGGGCTATGAGTCCAGAAGGCTGGCTGGCTCAATTTGAACCCCATTTCTTTCCACTTGTCTGCAAAACAAGAAGTTTGGTCCCTTCTGGGTATCAATAGAGTTTCTAAAGATAAAAATGCACTTTCAGAGCCAAGCATTGGTGGTAGACACCTGTAATGCCAAGACTCTGGGAGGCTGAGACACGAAGATCGCAAATGAGCCTAGACTGGGCGGCTTAGCAATTTATCAAGACGCTGTCTCAATAAAAATTAAGAAGAACTCAGTGAAGGACTTCAGGTGAGAACTTTAAATAGTGAGCACTAGAGGGCAGTAGATAGTTAATAAGTACTGTGGAGGAATGAAGGCAAGTGTAGAAAATGACAAAGAAACATGATTTTTCTCTTTCTTTCTCAACTCTCCCTCTTCGCCTTTCCCTTTACCTCCACTCGCCTGGAAGAAGCCCCTCCCTCTTCTCCTTGGTTTGTAGTTAAGCTCATAAAGCACGTTGAGGGGAAAGCTGCTCTATTCAAAACACTTTTCATATATTTTCCAATTTAACAGTTTGACACAAGTCTCCAAGGGCTTTACATAAGCTTTAAGTGGGTTGAATAAATAAGACCTTGAGTCAATTTAATTTAACAAGTATTTATTGACTATTTACATGTAGACCAGAATCAGATTAGTAACCAAGTGCCTTGGAATTTTAAAATACCTCCTCTCTTTGTTAATGGATTTAGAGTGGAAATACGGCTTTCTGCAAAAGCATATGGAAGTTTTCTTCTGGTTCTGTATTTCTGCCTGCCTGGCTGCAGCCTTTAGTGGACCACGTGCTTTCTTGAGCGGGAGGCCAGGTGAAGGCCGTAGCTGTCAGTAGCCCGGATGAGAAGTAAAGTGGGCTTAGACTCTGCCTGTGGTATCCATGGGGAGGTAGGTTGTAGGGGAGCATCCTGATTTAAGACAGGGTTCTAGAAAGTCACACACACTCTCTCTTACCCCATCACAGTGCATGAGGCTGCTTCAGGAGAGATGTCTGTGCTTGCTTGCCTTGAACTGAACTCCCGCGATCCTCTTGCCTTTGCCTCCCCAAGGCTGGGACTACAGGCCAATGTGGCCACCTGCTCACTTTTAGATGGCTTGAACAGTGACTGGCCTAGTCAACCTTTCAGAAAAAGTGCACCAAAGCATGATCCCCTCACCTTTGGTTTATGAGAAGGGAAGGTGGCAGTCTAGAACAAATGAGAAGACTAGGAAGGTCTCCCTGCTCAAAAATAACCTCTCTCAGCTGGGCGTGGTAGTATAGCCCTGTCATCCCAGCACTCTGAGAGGCCGAGGAAGGAGGATCGAATTTGGAGGCCAGCCTGGGCAAATTAGTACTTTAGCAAGATCTTGTCTCAAAAAATAAATAAAATAAAAAAGGCTAGGAGTGTAGCTTCGTGCAAAGGCCCTACTTCAATCCCCAGTACTGCAAAAAAAGAAAACAACTCTCTCTTTGGCTGGACAAGTGGGGCACAGGCCTGTGGTTCCAGCTACTTGGGAGGCTGAAGCTGGAGGATTGCTTGAGTCTAAGAGTTCAGGACCAGCCTGGGCAACATAGTGAGACCCTGTCTCAAAAAACCAAAACAAAACAAAACTTTGTCAATAGCAAGACACTTGGTTAAAACCTATTAAAAAGTGAATAAACTAATGACAAGGGGATGAAGTCTGTGGCTTATTCCCTCCAGATGAACACTTCTGCATCTTAGCCTGCAGTAACCTGTGGCCTGAGCAAGGCACTTTGGTACTCTTTGGCTTGCAGACTGTGGTGGGCACGACTAGTTACCACCCAACAGCCAGACCCAACCGTGTTTTTGCCTTTCTGTTACAGGTTGGGAATGCCAGACTCTCTTTCCCAGCCCCTCTTGCAGTGAGGGTTAAGCCTCCAACCCAGTTTCAGCTGATTGGAAACCTACTGGGGGCTGCTAGGAAAGATTTTCTTACTTGTTAGGAATGCATTTTCTGCCTGGGATGCTGGCCGTGTGAGGACATGATACTCACACGTATGGCAGTCTTTCTGCCACAATGAGGGCAGAAATGATTAACATGCTGGCATATGGAAAGAGTCTGACCTCTCATGTCTTGGCTAAGCAACGGGATTAACGCTGGAACTGCAGATTTCCACCTTGTTCTGTGAGAATGTATCTCCAATATTTGCAGCACATTTATTCAAATATTTCTTCATTATGGTTTATATCTAGATGTTCCCCCAAAGGCTCATGTGCTCATAGGTGGGGCTTTGGGAAGGTAATTGGATCATGGGGGCATGATACTTACTGGTGGATTAGTCCACTGATGAGTTTAGCTAAATACGATTTAGCTGGTTGGAAGAGGCGAGTCACTGGGTGTGTTTCGTGGAAGGACCTATCTCCCTCCTCCTTTGACAACTCTCTCTGCTTCCTGACTGCCATGCCATGAGCAAGTGTCCTGTGCCGTTCTGCCCTGCCTTGGAGCCAGCCGACTATGGATTGAAACATTTACAAACTGAGCCAAAGTACGCTTTTCTTCGTTAAAGTTGTAGGTGTTAGCTATCGTGTCTCAGCAATGAGAAAGTAAGTGAGACAGATTGTGGCACCAGGAATGGGGCTGTTGCTGCCATGCTACCTGGCCTTGTGTGCAGAAGCCTTTGGAAATGGCTTTCAGGAAGAATATGGGAAGGTTTGGAGTTGCTAGCTGGTGAAGCAGCCCTAGAATTCTGCAAGCCAAATTTGATGAGAGATTCCAGTCAGAGCTAAAAAGACCAGAATTTTTTTTTTTTTTTTTTTTGGTTCTGGGAACTGAACTCAGAGCCTTGCGCTTGACATTCTAACCACTGAGCTAAATCCCCGGAATGTTGACAGTAATGCAGCTGGAGAAGATCAGACTCGAAAGGCTTGGTTCAAAAGGACTCCACTGGCACTTGGACTCCAGGCCATGGGTGTTATGCTCTGGCGGAAAATTTGTCCACATTCTGCTCATGTCCAGAGACTTTGTGGGAGACTGAGATTAAGGATGGCCGACAAATCTGGCAAATGAAATTTCAAAGCAGCCAAATATTCAGGCTGTGGCTTGGGTACTGTTGGGGGCTTTTAGCCAGCTCTACATTGCAAATCAAGAGCAAACAGCCCAGCAGAACGTTTTAAAAAGCTTTGAGTTTGGCCAGAAAAGAAGCTCCAGTAATGCTGGGCCCCTTGAAGACGGAGCAGAGGAAAACTTGGTTGCTGAAAAGATTAGCATTAAAAATAAGCCAAGTATTTTGGAACAGGACAGTAGGAAAAATGCCTTGAGGCAATGTGAGAAACCAGCAAGGCTCCACCCTTTGCAGGCTCAAAATTGCAAAGGTGAAAGAGTTTGCTCTGAGAAGAGAGCCCCGGGGCACCATGCTCCAGAATGGCGCCAGCGGAGGCTGTGGGAATTGATTCTCCAGGATTCATTCCACTGTGTTCAGCTATCCAAGCACTCAGAGGCCTTCCCGACCACCAGCAAGATGCACAAGGGCCCAGCTACTGCTCCCGCTGATGGCAGACAGTGTGCTGGTTTTAGGTGCATGCATATGGGGTCATGGAAGCTTCCACTCAGATCTCAGAAAAAGACCTGGGAGACCAAGCAGTGTGCCCTTGAGAGGTGCGACGCTGTGAGTGTGAAGCTGAAGGTGCAGGGGAGACCCCAGGATGTTGGAGAAGCCACGAATGTGGATCATCTGAGGAAAGCCACAAGGAGCAAGCAAAGCCTGACTCACTGAGGCCATGGGGCTGTGACCACTGGCAGTGACACAGCAGCAGGGCCACCCAAGCCCTTTGGAGTTCACATCTCACCACGGATCGCCCCCGGCACTGGGCGTGGATCTATGGCAGTGATGGTAAACCTTTTAGAAGTTTCACTGATAACAAACACTCTGCTGCGGCACGCATGCCATAGGTTCACCACCACTCATCTATGAGATTCACTGTTCTCCCTGATGGATTTAGGGCTCGCTTGGTGCCAGTTCTTTCTATCCCCCACTTCTCCCTTGTGGAATAAGAATGTTTATCCTGTGCCTTTGTATGTCAGCAGTGTTTAACTTCCATTTTTCACAAGGGTTTGCAGCGAAGGGTTTGCCTTAAATCTGAGAGGAGATGCTGGACTAGGACTTCTCAAACAATGCTGAAACTGTTAAGTCTTTAGCAACACTTCTAGATGGACGAAATGCATTTGGTTTAAAGGGATAGGCCTGAGTCTTGGGTAGGAGCAGGGCAGAATGTTATGGTTTCTGTCTAGAGGTCTCCCTGAAGCCTCGTGCACTCATAGGTGGGGCTTCTGGGAAGTAACTGGATCACGGGGCATGATACTTATTGGTGGATTAGGGTGACGAGTTCTTATAGCTAAATATGATTTGGGAGATGAAGCTTGGTTGGAGGAGGTGGGTCATTGGGGGTGTGGCCCGGAAGGATCTATCTCCCTCCCTGCTCCCTTGATAACTCTCTCTGCTTCCTGACTGCCACGCCATAAGCAAGCCTCCTCTGCCATACTCCTCTGCCATTCTGCCCTGCCTTGGAGCCAGCTGTCTATGGACTGAAACCTTTACAAACTATGAGCCAAAATAAACCTTTCCTCACTTAAGTTGTAAGTGTTGGGTATTGTGTCTCAGCAATGAGAAAGTAACTAAGCCAGTTTTCTTATTAATAATGTTAGCAAAGTCTTCTAAGTTACTAACACTATGTACAAGGCACACATCACATATACAAACTCATTTCGTTCCTACATGTTTTTGAAGAACTTTTGCAAATGAGGAAACTGAGGCACAGAGAGGTTTTGGTGACCTTCCTGAGGCCACTTGCCCAAGTAGTCTGGTTCCAGAGTTCTTAGTCCTTACATTCTTATAACTGGAATGATAGACAGTATAACCAGGAAGAGATTTGCAGTAGATAATATAGTTTCTAGATAACAGCTTTTAGATAGTGTTAAACTGAATGATACCTTGAGCCGAAAGCATGGGAATTAAGAGATCAGAGGTCTCATTCTGGGATAGTTCTGTTCACCTTCTCAGCCACTGGGAGCCTGTAGTCCTGTTTGGTCACTGGTCACATACGCCAAAGCTAAGCGTCATTGTTTTGCCAGCCTGTCATCCTGGTCCCAGCCCCCCTCGTCTCAGTTAGTAGTACTACCTGACACCCAATCTCTCGTATATTGAGCAAATTCAAAGTCATACTCTATTTTCCCTTCTGCTTTAGCCTTCACACCTAATGTTTATCGTGTACCATTCATCTTCTTTCAAGGATGGTTCTCAAAGTTCCCGCTGCTACCTCCTGTTTGGTCTTTGCTGTGGTTTAGCCACATTCCTCAAATTTCATGTGTTGGAAATTTACTGCCTGATGCAACAGTTTTGGGAGGTAGGGTCTTCAAATGGTGACTAGACTGGGCTTGGGGTATTGTTCAGTGGTAGAGCACTTACTTAGTATGTGTGAGGTCCTAGGTTCCAAACCCCAACACTGAAAAAAAAAAAGTGAATAGGCCATATAGTAGGGCTCTGCTCTCATAAATTGATTAACATGTCATCCAGGGAGTGGATTAGTTATTGAGGGGGTGGGTTCCTTTGCTCTCTGTGTGTCTCTTTCACTGCCTCGTCCTTGCTCATGCACACATGCGTGTGCTCTCTGCACCTTCTGCTTTCCACCAAGGAATCGTGCAGCCAAAGACCTTCATCAGAGGCATGCCCGTACACCCGGGACTTCTCAGCCTCCAGAACTGTAAGAAATAAATCTCTGCTTAGTATAAATTAGCCAGCCTCAGGTATTCTGTTATAGAGCGGCAAAAAAAAAATGAACCAAGACAATCTGCTTGCTTTTTTTCTTACTTCGCTCTCACATCACATGTTCCTTCCATATGACTTCAAGTTACCTTGAAAGTACCTGTAACTCTATGTGTTATATTCTGTGGCCCCTTAACGCCTGTAGGTACGATTACCAATTGAATGTGGCACAACATTAACAAGACTCCCCATTCTCTAGCTCCAATCTAACTGATCTCCCTTCTGTCTTCTCTTTCACAAAACTTGGGCTGTAGCTACACAATCCTTTTCATCATTTCTCAAATATGCCAGGCACTTTGATGAGTCATGCTCTTCCCTCTGCTTAAACATGCCCTTTCCCCTCTGCTGGCAAATTGCCTCTCGTCCTTCAAGACTAAGGTCAAGTATCATCTCCGCGATCATCTTCCCAGACTCTCCCAGGGGAGACATTACTCCTCCTGGATTCCTGACACAGCTCTTGATTTATACCATGAGCAAAACACTTCGTGGTATCTCCTAACATGTCAGTTTATATATTATGCTGCTGGACTGATATGGTAAAAAGCAAAGTCTCGCTCATGTTCCCAAGCTTAATAGTGCATCTGGCACATAGTAGACACTCCATAAATGATCTTAAGTGAATTTGAAAGCCTGTTTGTTGAAGGTCATTCCTTTCAGCGATGGGCAGTAATATGATTTGGCTGTATGTGCAGCAGCTTCTATATCATAAAGAGAAAATCAAGTCAAGACTCCACTTACATTCACATATTAGGAGAATGGGATAAAATCCAGGTGCACAGAAATGAAGTGTATACTCCTATTTTAAGTGAGACCATGTGCTCAGGGATCAGTAGATGAGC
The DNA here is from genome assembly GCA_004026905.1 of Hystrix cristata. Classification (NCBI taxonomy): domain Eukaryota; kingdom Metazoa; phylum Chordata; class Mammalia; order Rodentia; family Hystricidae; genus Hystrix; species Hystrix cristata. Next base: position 30,069 of record PVJO010016986.1, on the reverse strand, counting down.
ATTTGATTTTGTGCATTTCTCTCCATAGGGTTTAGATAGCAGAGTTGATTAGTTCATAGAGGGAATGAGGTGAGAGAATAAGTTTTCGTTTGTGCTCTTATATTTTTGATTAATTTTTAAGCCAAAATAAGGCTCAGAACTTAAGTTCTGTTATTTGTCCCCAACTATGTCAGACAGCAAGAGACCCCAAAATAAAACACATTGCTCCAGCCCTCTCATTCAATATTCTTCCATCACAATGTACTACTGTGAGCAAGGATATATCTCTATGAAAATAGTACATCTAACAACACATACACCCAGGCATTGGGACAGGGAGGGTCCAATTTTGAGTTTCAATCTCATTATATATGATGTATTTATTATTTAGTAAACATTTATTTTTCATCCATTCTCAGTAAGAAACATTTGCTTGCATTTAAATAAAAGAAAATGAGGCCAGGCATGGTGACACCCTTGTAATCCCAGCAATTTGGGAAGCTGAGGCAGGATCCCAACTTAGAGGTCAGCCTGGGCAACTTAATGAGACCCTGTCTCAAAATGAAATTTTAAAAGGGGGATTGGGGGTATAGTTCAGAGATGAAGCTATTACCTAGCATGTGTGAGGACATGAGTTCAATCCCCAGCACAGAGAGAGGAGAGAGAGGGAGACTATACTTCTCCTGGGTGTTTTCCTGAAAGAGTTAAAGTCGTACTATAGTAATACATGCATGCCCATGCTTATAGCAGCACAATTCACACTAGCTAAGCCCTGGAAACAGCCTTGGTACTCATTAATAAATGAACAGATAAAGAAAATATGTTTTATATATACACACTAGGATTTATTCAGCAAAAAAGAATGAATTTGTTTGCAGGAAAATGGATGGATCTTGAGACTGTAATGTTAAATGAAATAAGTCAGATATAAAAAGTTAAATATTGCATGATTTCTCATATATGATATACCCAATGTATAAATGAAGAGTAAAATAAAGGAGAAATGGTAGAAAAGAGGGAGGTAGACTCTTTGTAGATTGGGAAAGGGATAGGGTTGGGAAGAGGACCAAAAGTGATTGTGATATGATCATATATATATATATATATATATATATATATATACACACACCAATTCCTCAAAAATGTAAATTTTATGTATTACAAACATATAGCAGTATAGAAAAGAAACAAAATGAAGGTATATATGAAGATATATATATATATATATATATATATATATATATATATATATAATGCCAGCTTAATCATTGCTGGGACAAAATACCCAACATCTGAAACTTAAACGAAGTAAAGTTTAATTTAGCTCATGGTTTCAGAGGTTTTAGTCCATGGTCAGTGGGCTCTAGGGAGAAACATCATGGCTAAAGGGTACGATGGAGCAAAGTTGCTCACTTCATGGTGACGAGGGAGCAAAGCACAAAGGAGAACACCATCTAGAGATACACCCTCCAAAGGCAAGTGCCACTCTGTGACCCACTCCTCCACCTGAGCCCCACTTCCTAACAGCACCTTCAGCCATGAACACCAGTGGACCAATCCACTGCTGAGTATAGGACCTCCATGATCCCATCACTCCTCCAGGAGTCTCTGAGCCCTTTCAAGTTGACATTTAAGATTAACTAGCACAATAGGGTTTGTCGAAGACTAAATTCTATACTTCTGATGATTATACACAAACACTGTCTTTATCAGGATCAATAGTATCTCTGCAAATTTGTTTTCACTCTTCCGTTTGTTTCTTGAAACAGAGCTTCACTGTGTTCCGTAGGCTGATCTTGGATTCCTACACTTGAGTGATCCTCCTTACTTGGACTCCCAAGTAACTAGGACCACAGGCACATAGTACCATGCTCAGTTTTTTTTTTTTTTCACCTTTTTATATGGATAATTTGTCTTCCTGGCACCTCCTCTTATGTTTTTTAATCTGTTAGAGTCATTTATTGTTTGCCACCTGTGGCTAGAGCTCATACCTATTTTTTCCTCATCTAGTCCTAATTACAGTGCTGTCAGGGCTAAGAAAAGTGCACCTTATAGAGCGGAAGACTTGCCCAGTCTAGTTCGCTACCTCTCTCTCCTTGCTTTTTCTGCTGTGACTAGCCTGCGGCCCTGTGCATTGAACAGGTGATCAACAAACATCAATTATTATTAACATGTAGACTTGCAACCCTCTAAGTTTGTGGCTTTTTTTTTTTTTTTGGTGCTGGGAATTGAACTCAGGGCCTTGTGCTTGCAAGGCAAGAACTCTAACCGCTGAGCTAAATCCCCAGCTGTGGTCTTTCTTTTCACGACATGAAAGCAAATCCAAATGCAGCCAGAAGAGAATTATAAAAGTTAGGAGTGCTGGAATCTTGCAGAGGTCAGCCCTAGGCCACCCTTCATCCTACTTATTTTCCTCCCTCTTGCCAACACTACCCTCAACTTCCCAGACCCTCCAGGGTACTCGCTGCCTTCAGGGTGTGGCCCCTTGAGAAACAAGGAGATGGAGAGAAAGTACAGGCTCAGTTTACCTACCTGTCTTAGGCTTCACCCTTCTCACAAGCCCTGAAAGCCCACTTTGCTCTCACCATCGAAGGAAAAAAGGAAAACTTCACTGGCTAACACAACAGCTACCTGATCACATATATTTGCAGGTCTCTTATGCAGGTTTGTACACGATACGCTTTAAAAAAAGAAAGAACCGAAGAAATTGGGAAAGATAAGGTAGAAGGATAGAATTTGGAATAAGTGCAAAAGTGAGCAAGGATGAGAAAGTAAATGAGACGATTCCAGGGGTTAAGCAGATGAACCTCGCAGGCGAATGTTCAATATTTCCTAAAACTAAATATAGTCCTATTATTGTTCAATCTTTAACAAAACTACACAGAGTGCTAAATTGATTAGTCTCAGCTAGCGTCACCTAGTAAAGGGGTGTTCCACAATGGGGTGACCAGGCCCAAACTCTTCCACACTGGGGTGCCACACAGACTCTTCGAATACCCAAGAACAAAGAGGGACAAGAACAATTGTATTTTGCAGTCAAGAGCAGGTACAAAGATGCATCCTTTCCCACCCGCCCTTACTTTCCAGACAGATGTTTTTATCCTCCAGTTAGGTGCTATAAATCTCAGTTTTCCTCATGTCCTTTCGAGTCAACATCATCTACAACCTCAAAACTTGGAGGGGCTGGGGATTTAGCTCAGTGATTAGAGTGCTTGCCTTGTAAGCACAAGGGCCTGAGTTCGATCCCCAGCACCACAAAACAAACAAACAAACAAACAAACAAACAAAAACTTGGAGAAGGGGATCAGAAAGCGTCTCATCTTTAAAAGTAGGAAAGTCCTGCCGGGTCGGGACGTCCGGCATTGTTACACCTCCCTCCCCTCACTCCAGCCACACATAGCTTTGGAACCTGACCCTAGCCCCAATCACAGTACCTACCTATAGTTTGGTTTTTGACCTCTCACCTCCCCCAGCAGGGCGGAGGAAAAGGCAGAACTTTGAGAAAAACAAGCTTCGAGAGTTGATGGCGTGTGCTGAACTTTAAAGTTTTAAATGATGGTGAAAGTTTTTTTGGAAAAGAGACTGTCTTCAAAATGTGCTGCATAGTAAAGCTAATGGAGCCCATATGTCCTCTACTAAAACTCAGAAAAACAAACTAAAAACAATACTTTCGCGCCTGCCAGGCTGAAATGTGATCTACTTCTTAATATTCGCTCGACTCAGAGTCAAATACTTTAAAATGGTAATGATTCCAAAGGAGCAGCGTGGACTCAGTAGATAAACAACAGACCTCGAAATTTATGTTCCATTCCTAGTTCTGGGCAAGCCGCTTAATCTCATGATTCCTTCTCAATTTTCTCTGCTCTAAAATGGAGATATGAGGGTTTCAGCGGCGTTTATGAGGCATCCTAAAACAATTGTAAAGCCCTTCACAAATGTTTAATAACTGATGCTTTTTTTCATAACTTGGCTTTATAACATCTTTTATTGTTCATTCAGTGGTGTAGAAGTAAATGAAGATAACTCAAATGAGTGCCAGGCTGTTTATTCAGAGCTTTCTAAAATAAGGGCATCAGCCGCCGCCACTTGGATTTGGCAGAGACTCAAGGCAGGGAGGGGAGTGGGGAAGGTTTCTAGTATGGAAATGAGGTCCTGGGCTATGCCAGGTTTGGAGACCACTGGCATTGGGAAAGTGGAGACTGGCTGCCTAGAAGTGGGGCATTTTAAGCGATTGTTTTGGGGAGCATGTTTGGCTTTCTCTGATTGCTGCTGAGCTGGAAAGCAGGTAGGGATCCTGAGCTGGAAGCCAAGTGGTTTGGCTTCTCCAGCTGGCTAATCCAGACTGTGTGGGTCAGCATTCTATGGCCGTGCATAGTCTGGGCATTGTTCACTGTCTGCACATTCAGTCTCTTGATGGAAAATTAAAGGGTGGGAGGGGGCTGACTACCCCTGCTGACAACCAGGCATCTCATAGCCTAGGGAGTAACTTATTTTTTTTTACACCATTTAACACTTCTCATTTATTTTTTGAGACAGGGTTTCACTTTGTAGTGCAGGCTGGCCTCCAACTTGCAGCAATTCTCCTGTCTTGGCCTCCTGCGTCCTGGGATTACAGGCATGCGCCACCACGCCTGGCATTAAACACTTTTAAAAGGTGCAAATTTAGAAGATAAACTGCTGAACCAACAATGTTCACCCTCTTGAACTAGGCACATCACTAGGGTGGCAACCCAGATAACAAGGCTCTAGAAACGAGGGGGAAGGATGAAGAGGAGCCCGAGACTGACCACATCCCCTCTCAGGATCCTGCAAGGCAGGTATTTTGAACCCTACAAAGCAGAGATTTTAGAGGCGTGACAAGGAAGAATGTGACATAAGCCTTAGTGGACAGGAGTCTGGAACACTTCTGCGTGTCCTATAGCGAGGCTGCCCGACTCTCAGACTCACCACCTTCCCCACATCTACCTCCACCAAGGCCACCTCCTCCTCACACCTCTCTCTGCCCATCCATTCCCGGCCTCAGTGAATGGGACCACTGGAAACTCAGTCTCTTTGTGTCTCTGTGAGAAACCTACACACTTGACTTCTAGCTCACACTAATCCATCCATCTATTTAACAAGAATGAGTTTCTTACCACTATGTTAACATAAAGAACTACATTTAAAAAAAAATTTCTCATTCTTGCCAGGTGTGGTGGTGCATGCCTGTAATCACTACTCAGGAGGCTAAGGCAGGAAGATAGTGATTCCTGACGCAACCTGGAGAATTTAGTGAGATCCTTTCTCCAAAAAAAAATAAAGGGAAATACGAGCTGAGGATGTAGCTCAGAGCTACGATCACCAATATGAACAAGATCTCTCTTGAGTCTTCAAAAATAGTTACAATTGCAAAGGAGTCCTGAGATGAACAATTTCATTAACCACTGCTTTATATAACCTAATCTTTTCCCTGATAATTATACAACTAAGATTCCATTCCAAGACACGGAACTGCACACAGAGATCCATGAACAATATGTTCATGTCAGCACATCTATCATCTCAATCAACATAACCCCGTGAATAGGATTAGTTAACTAATTCATAGTACATTCACAAAATATTATATTGTTACTAAGCACTTTTAAAAAAATTTTAATGATGTGGTAGAATGTTAGCAGGATAATGGTTTGTTTGTTTGTTTTTGGTGCCGGGGATCGAACTCAGGACCTTGTGCTTGCAAGGCAAGCACTGTAACCTTAGCAGGATAATGGTAAATTAAGTGCCAGTTTATAAGACCATATTGAGTAAGATCCCAGTTTTGTGTTTTTGTGTGTCTAAAACCCTAAGAAAATATATCAAATACAGCAAACTGTTCACCATTGACTATCCATTTTTGGATTACTGGACTTTGGATGATTTTCTTTATATTTTTTCTGTATTTTACTTGTATATAAAAACTCAAAAATCTAGCTAGGTGTGGTGACACATGCCTATATTTTTAGCACGCTGGAAGGCTGAGGCAGGAGGATCACAAGTTTGAGCCCACCCTGGGCAACTTAGTGATTTAGTAAGACCCTATCTCCAAATAAAAAGTGGGCTGGGATGTAGCCTAGTGCGAAGGCCCTGGTTTCAATCCCCAGTACTGAAAAAAACAACTCCCACCTCAAGTATCATTTTTATGATTAGAGAGAAATGCAAAAGTTATTTAAAGTAACACTTGGAGCTGGGAGTAGTTGCACACACTTGTAATCTCAGCCCTCGGAGCTGAGGCAGGAGAGTTGCTGGAGTTCAAGGGCAGCCTGGACTACATGGTGAGTTCAAGGCCAGCCTGGACTCCACAGTAAGACCCTGCCTCAAAAAGTAAAAACAGAAACAAAGAAACACTTTTATTTTGACACATGGTCCCCCTAAGTCACTGCATTGCCCAGGGGGGGCTCAAACTTGCCATCCTCCTGCCACAACCTCCCAGAGTGCTGGGATTACAAGCATTGGCCTCCACATCTGGATTACAGTTATATTTTTAATACAGCAGCTTTCAGCCCCACAAAAGGACAAGGATCTGCAATTGATGGTTTTTTGGATGAGTGTTTGCTGCAGCATTTGTGTAAATACTTAGAGAGCCACTGCTTAAATATCCAATCTTATGTCTGGACGCTGAGAGGTCTTCACTTTTATAAATATAGCAATTTAACTACAACTGGGATAGAAGAGAAACCAGGTGTCTTGGTTACTTTTCTCTCGTTGCTGGGACAAAATACCCGACACCCAAAGTTAGGGGAAGAAAGGTTTATTTAGCTCACAGTTTGTAGAGGTTTCAGTCCACAGTCAGCTGGGTCCGAGGCAGGGTGGCCTGGCAGACAGGCAGAAGTCAGCGAAGTAGGCAAGGGATGCAGGCAAGCGATGCAAGCAAGCAGCTAACCAGCTTCTTCCTGTATCTTATATTTTATCCAGGCTACCTGTCTTTAGGGTGGGCAGTACTCCGGCCCTTAATCCTAATACTCTTAATTTTAGTGTCACATCCTTGATCCCAGCAGAACCATGCCAAACCGATCAGTGGATTAATTTAGTAATCACACACTCTAGATCCAGCTATCTCTTACCCCATGAGGCTTTGGGGGGACATCTAGACACAAACCATAACAGCAGGTGTACCAGAGAAAATGGCGATACTAAAAGATGAGGCTGAGGGGAAAAGCCAGATGGACACCACTTCCAAAGCATTGAAGGTCAGTCCAAGCAGGAAGGGCAGGCCACTGGCACACGGTTAGAAGAAGGCCAAAGGGACCATTATAATAGTAAGGAGACCTGGCAGCTAAGCCACAGGCTCCAATCCCAGATGTCAGAATTTGTGGGGACTTGCGCCAATTAAGGAGCTAGAGTAGAGAGTCCTTCAAGGAGAACCTGGGTGTTAGAGACTGTGATGGTCTGAATCTGAAATGTCCCCCAAAGGGCATTTGCTGAGGGCTTGGTTGCCAGGATGTGGGACTATCGAGAGGTGGTGGGCACTTTAGAAAGTGGGGCCTAGTTAGAAAATGTAGGTCACTGGGAGGCAAGCCTTTGAAGGGTTTGTATTAGGACCCAGTCTCCTCCCCTTCCCTCCTCTCTATTCCATTTCCTCTCTTCACTTTCTTATTTCCTTCCGGCAGCCATAAGGTAAGCCTCTACCACCCTTCCGCCATGATGTACTATCTCACTGCAGGCCCAGAAACAATAGAGCAGGCTGAAACCATGAACCAAAATAAATTTTTCTTTCTTTAAGTTGTTTATCCCCAAGTATTTTATTGCAGTGACAAAAAGATGACATAGAGAAACGTCTAAAATGCCCAGTCAGACATGTTCAGTTCAACTGCCTGACCTAGTGCCAATTTCTACGTCACAGAGTTACTGTGGGGATTAAATCCACGATAGCACACAGAACATCTGGCACAGAGCCTACAGAGTAGAAAGCCACTATTTATCATCATTTTTCCTTTCCCAACTCATAAAATGGAGAGTATGGAGATAAGAGAAATGTTCCTGGGGCTGGGGATTTAGCTTAAGTGGTAGAATACTAGCCTAGCAAGTGCAAGACCCTGAGTTTGATTCCCTGCACTCTCCCCCCAAAAAATTTCCTTAGAAACATTCTGCTTAACAAGCCACACCTAAAAATTCTCCAGTAAAGACCACTCCAGGATATATCCTCCTTCAGACCTGCAAGAGCTTTAGGGTCAAAACTCTTTAGGCAAAACATTTCTCCTTGGAACAGCCACTTCTCTGCACCACCCATTCCTCGACTATGCAGCCTATAAACAAGAGACTTTATTCCCTCTCTTGCTTTGTGCCTGGCTGAGTAGCAAGGAGCCAATGCAGTTTGCTTTCTTAAGCTTTAACATCACAATAAGATTGACAAATACCACACATTTTAGGAATAAAACACAGGATTACACATAGGTTATGAATCATATCTTAGTTCAATTGGGTATATATTATGTAACACAGCTGAAACACTTTAGGGAATGGTGGGTCTTACATATTCACTTTCAAATTCCCAGCCTTAGAAGATAGTGATGTCAATGAAAGAAAAAGGGGATTTCCCTCCTGATTTTTATGCCCTTCACTCAAAGGTAAGAAAATATGCCCACATCTTTTTCTGCCACCTGCACTGAGTCGTGGGTCTCCCTGCACTGTATACTTACAGGTTCAAGTTCAACCCCACCTAGATCTTGATCTAAAATAAGATGCAAGCAGCTAATAATTGTTGTTCAGAGTCCACACGTGAACCTGAAGCCATAGGCACAATGATTCCAACTGATAGTACTATGATCGTTTTCATTTTTCCTGCCCAGTATCCCTCCCCTGTCTTCTAGTAACACTGTGCTATTTGGGAGATAGAGGCTGAGAGAAGGAAGAGAGAGGGAAACAATCCCTCCCTGGCTCCACAGATTCATGGTGGAACTATCGTAAAGCTCTGCTTGCCCAACATAGGGCTGGGCTCTCTCTCTATGAAACAGAAGATTGTTCAGACTCCCAATACATTCTTGGATATTTGAGCAGTGGCTGATAGACCAACGTCTGTGATTCTGATTCAACTTGGGCCAAGGCATCAGTATTTTTTGAGTTTCCCTAGTGGTTCTAGTGTAGAGATAGAGTTGAGATCCAGTGGTCCAGGTCAAGGAAGTCATAATGGGGACCCTGAGACCTCCCGCCCCTCCCTGACTCAATATACTCTCTTTTCTCCTTTCTCACCTTGAACTTCCATATGGCTTATCCACATTACAAGGAAGGAAAGAGATGCCTGTTTTTGGATCAGTTACGACATTCTTATTATTCCCAAGCCCCACCGCAGGGTGTGTGCTGTCCTAAACAGATGTGTTCAGTCAGCTTTTTGTTACTGTAACAAAATACCCGAGAGAGTCAACTAAAAATGAGGAAAGATTTATTTTGGCTCACAGTTTTGGAGATTTGAGTCCCAGGCCAGTTGGCTTGGTGGCTTTTGGGCCTGTGGTGGGGCAGCACATCATGGTGAGTGTCCATGGAGGAAGAAGTCCTCACTGCTTGACTGGAGGCATAAAAGAGGCAGGAAGGGGCTGGATCCCAGTATCCTCTTCAAATGAACAGGAAACCTTCCATTATGGCTGACCTCTTAATAGTCCCACCATCTCCTAATAGCACTGCTGTCTGGGAATGAAGCCTTTAACACGTGGTCTTTGAGGGGGCACTTATCCAAACTATAGCAACAGACTTTCTCAAGCATGACATATCTGCATTACCAGGAAGCTAATTCTGCCAGTGATATGAGAAGACAGCAGTGAGAAATAGCAAAAACAGCTTGGAGACTATTTCCTATGTACCACACTGTGGGCATTTTCTGATAATAGTCCCCTAAAGAGGAAATAGACATATATGGCCCAGTCTGAAGACAATGAGTCTTGTAAATTTGTCAAACATGCATGCTTTTCTACCTTTTGCGTTGTCTGGCTATCAGAATTTTGTTTCGGTTATTCACATAGTGCTCCTGTGCCTTATAGATTTACTATATCCATTATCTCCAAAATACATTTTAAATTCTTTAAATGAGGCCTCTATAAAGACAGGCACATAGATTTGTTTGAAAAGACTGAGTCTATGTTCTAGGAGGCAAACCATGTCAGACACAGAAAGTTCATGAATAATAAACTATAACGTGATACTTTCTGTGCAATATCATTCGCTATCTCCCTGGCAGGGGCAGCTGGAAATTACTGCTTAAACGCTTCATGCCCAGTGACCCAAGGCTACCAAGACACAGTGCTGGAAGTATGTGGTTTGCCTTCCTGAGGTTAGCCTTCCACCTGCTTCCCAGCTCTCATCGAGACACCTGCTGCAAACCTAGTCTGAGCTAATAAAAGTGAGCGGTGTCTGGCCAGGCTACAATTTTGGCTGGTGAAATCTGAAGGTAACAGTTCCTTCATTTCATTCATCCATACAACAAGCATTTCCAGAGTAATTTCTGCATGTCAGGCACTTTGTTAGGGGCTGGGGTAAACAGTTAATACACAACCATTATTTGTTGCAAATAATTATGGCAAATTGTGCCAAGAATGACCTTAGAGATATAAGCAAAGTAGTAGAGCAAAACACAGTTTTCTTAGGAAATTTAAGGACTATTTCTTCTTTTTTTAAATATAGGAGGGCATGTCTGAGCTGAGTCTGAAAGAGTCTGTAGGAGTTCTGCTAGGACAGAAAAAGAATAATTGTACACCTGGAAGAAAGAACAGTGAAAAGAATCCATTCAAGTGAAAAAAGCATGGAAACTTGGAAAATGGTGGAAATTCAGTATTGCTAGAGAATGGTTATGTGGGGATAAGACTGTAGACAAGACAGGTAAGGTAGTTGCTGTGGTTTCAATGTATCCCCCAAAAGATCACATCTTGGAAAGTTACTCTCTAGTTCAATCATGTGGAAGGATGGGGCCTTTAAGAGATTAGGACACCAGTGACATTAATGAATTACTCTTGTTATCCCTGGAGTAGGTTCATTATCAGGAGAGTGGATTTGTCATAAAAGTGAGTTTGGTTCTTTCTCACTCCTTCACCATGTGAAGCCTTCTGCTGTGTTGTGATTCAACTAGAAGGTCCTCAGCAAGATGCGGCCCTTTGATCTTAGACTCGCCAGCCTCTGGAACCATAAACCGAATAAATTTCTCTTCATTGTGAATTCCCCAATCTGTGGTATTCTCATAGCAGCAAAAAATGGAGTAAGACAGCAATACCCGTGCGCGCGTGTATGTGTAAAAGGTTTTGGAAGCCTTGCTTGAGAGCTTAGATTTTACCCTACAAGCACTCCAAATAAAGTCCTTATTTCCTAGCATGGCATATTTTTGTTGCCAAACTAAGTCATTTGAGAAAAAGACTAGCAATGATAGGCACAAAAGGCAACTCCGAGGCTTCTTCTGGAGCGATGCTTCTTAACGCGGAGACTCCCTCTACCACGGGGTATTTGGTAATGTCTGGAGACATTTTTGTCTCAGGATAGGGGAGTATATAATGGGTAGAGACTAAGAATACTGCTAACATTCTACAGTGTGCAGGATAAAGAATTATGCATCCCCAAATAACAATAGTGCCTAAATTGAGAAACCTTGTTCTGGGGGATAGTGGGTATTTTCTGCTTTTGGTCGCCAGAATCCTTTCTCTCTTCTTCTTTGGAAAATCACCTGGACTTTTCATTCAGATGTCCACTATCTTCTATAAAATGCATGTTGTTTCAGAGGAAATGGACCTCACCCCCCTTCCCCACTAGAGGCAGGTCCTGACTGGATTAATTTCATCAGCTCATCCTGGTGCCCAGTGTATTGATTTGGGTAGAGGGTAAGCTATGGTTAGAGAAAAAAAAGAGAGATCCAAAGTAGTGGCTTAAATAAGATGGAAATTTACTTCTGACTCTTAACAAAATAGTCAGTAGTTGGATATGCAGGATGAACTGGGTAGCCTCGTTCCACCTGCCATTAAGGAACATGATTCCTTGTAGTATCATTGTACCACTACCTGCTGCTCGCGTGGTTGAGGCTGCCTCAGCTCCATGTTCCGTGTTCTGCAGAAAGAGCATGGACAGAGTTCACTCCAAGCAGCTCTGTCTTCAAGGAGGTGATGTGGAATGTGCACATAGCATTTTCCCTTGACCTGAGCTTAGTCACATGGACCCATTTAGCCAGCGGACACAGCTAGCCAGATGAGAACTGAGAAGCAGCCATTTCCCAGCAAAAATGGAAAGAGGCGGTTTTTCTGCTAAAAGGAAAAAGGGTGGCGTACAAGCAGAAGGGTAACTAGCTTTTCTGCCACACTTAGATTGATCCAGTTTTTAATCCAGAACTATGACTAAATACAGACCCGTGAGATATGAAATACATGAAAAAGACATTTTCTGGGGGCTTCTGTGAAAGAAACTAGAAAAAAATCAAATAAATCTAAAAATAACTTACGGTGCCTTTATAGTTTTCTTTGATGTTAAACTCTTCTTCTAAACTGCAGTTTTATTTCTTGCAGTTTCCACGTTATCCAATTTCCACTGTTGTCATAATGAATTGACATTCTCTTTGTCTTCTTCCTCTCTCCAGACACCAAAACTAGTCACTCATGAAGTCCAAGCTACATTTTGCAATCTAACTCCCTCCCCAGGAATCGAACCCAGGGCCTTGCACATGCTGGGCAGGTGCCCAACCACTGAATCACTGAACTGCCCCCAGTCATTAAGCATCTTCATTAAGATATGAGTCACATTTCTTTCCTTTCGTAGTCCTGGGGATTGAACCTAGGGTCTCACATACGCCAGGCAACTGCTCTATCACCGAGTGACATCCCAAGCCCCTTAATTTTTTTTTTTTTAATTTTGAGAGAGGGTCTCGCTAAATTGCCCAGGCTGGCCTCTAACTCACGATCCTCCTCCATCAGCCTCCAGAATGGCTGGGATTACGAGCATGCACCACCATGCCTCACTGTCATTCCACCTCTTAAAGTGTACAATTTAATAGTTTTTATTCTATGGACAGATACATGCAACCATCACCATCAGTTTTAGAAAGTTTTCATCTCAAAAAGAAAGCCCACACCCTTTGGTTATCATTCTTTTATCCCTATGTCATCCCAGGCCACCCCAAGCCTGCAGTGACCACTACTACTTTCTGTCTCTGTAGATCTTTGTCCTGGACATTTCATGTGAATAAAAGAATATAATGTGCGGGGGTTTGTGACTGGCTTCTTTCACTTAGCTTCTGTCACGATTCATCCATGCTTTATTGTGCATCAGAACTTCATTCCTATTTATGACTGAATAATATTTCATTTATGGACATACCACGTTTTGTTTGTCCATTCATCAATTCATGGACATCTGGGTTGTTTCTACCTTTTGGCTGTTATGAATAAGGCTACTATAAACATTTACCTGTAAGTTTTTGAGTAGACATGTTTTCATTTCTCTTAGATGCATACCTAGGAGTGGAACTGCTGAGTTGTGTGGTAACTATGTTTAATTGTTTCAGAGCAGCCAGACTGTTTTCCAGTGCAGAGGCATCATTTTACATTCCTACCCCCAACGCATGAGGGTTCTGCTTTCTCCACATCCCTGCCACACTGGATTCTAGCAATATTCTAACACGTCTCGTGTCTGTCTCTTGTTCATTCCCAGAGGCATTGGCTTAGTCCAGCCCTCAACTGGACCATGGTCCCTGTCCACCTGGTACATTAGGGAACATTCTCCAGAGAAACAGTGAATAAGACTTAGATAGGTGGATGGATGAAAACATAGACAGAAGGAAAGATGGATGGATTAGTGAAGAATTGGTTCACTCAATTATGAACCCTGAGAAGTCCCTTGATCTGCCATCTGCAGGCTGGAGATGCAAGAAGGGCACTGGCGTCTGAGTCCAAAGTCTTAGGAACCAAGGAGCTGCTGGGATAAGTACTAGTCTGGAGCAGTGGAGGAAGAAATGAACTGCCCTAGCTCCAGCAGTGAGATAGAAAAAAAGTGACTTCTTCCTTCCTCTGCCTTTGGCTCCTCTGAGTAGACTGGATGATGGCCGCCCACACTGAGCCCCAGGTTAGAAGGCTAGTCTCTCCTGGAAACACACCCCAAACCAACGTTCAATCTGGGCACCCCGTGGCCCAGTCAATTTGACGCCTTGAGCCACAGCTGGCTCACTCCTTGGCCTTGCCCTTTGGAACCACTGAAAGAGACCCACAGGCCATGTGCAGGTGACTGTCCACTCCAGAGCTACTCAGTCCTCTCCACTCACACTGAATGGGGAACGTCAAAACATCGTGACTGCACACTGTTGGTGACAGTGTAAAATGATACAGCCAGTGTGAAAAACAATATGGTAATTCCTCAACCCACTGACAATAGAATCGTGATGTGACCCAGCGATCCTACCTCTAGATATACACTCAAAAGAGCTAGAAGCGCCGGGCATGGTGGCGCACTCCTGTAATCCCAGCACTTGGGAGGCCGAGGCGGGAGGAGGAGTTCAGTGAGTTCAAGATCAGCCCTGGCTACATAGTGAGTTCAAGTTCAGCCTGAAGTGCTTAGTGAGACCCTGTCTCACCCCCCTGCTCAAAAAAGAGCTAGAAGCAAGAACTTGGACAGATTTTTTTTTTTTTTTTTTTGGTACTGGGGATCGAACTCATTGAACAGGTATGTGTGCGCCCATGTCTATAGCATCATTAATCACACTATCCCAAAGTGAAGCAGCCCAAGTATCCATCACTGTGTGAACAGATAAATGAAACATGGTAAAGATGTTCTGTTACAGAATGTTATTCAGCCTTTATGAAGGGAAATTCTATCACATGATACAACATGGATGAGTTTTGGAGATATTATGCTCAGAGAAATAGCCAGTCACAAAAAGACCAATACTGAGTACTTCCAGTTACATGAGGTACCAGAGTAGTCAAAGTTCTAGAGATTGAAAAGAGAATAGGGGCTACCAAAGGCTAAAGGAGGGAGCACTTGGCAGTTATTATTTAATGGGTATGGAGTTTTAGTATAGGAAGAAGAGAAAGTTCTGGAGGCCGATGGTAGTGTTAGTTGTACAACAATGTGAATCTATATTGTTAACGCCACTGAACTGTATACTTACAAATAGTTAAGATAAAGCCATGTGTGGTGGCACACACCTGTAATCCCAGCACTCTGGAGGCTGAGGCAGGAGGATGTCAAGATTGAGGCTAGCCTGGGACACATAATGAGACCCTATCTTCAAAAAGCAAACAAGAAGAGAGTAAATTTTGATATATGTATTTTACCACAATTAAAAATTTAAAAATATGACAAATCCAAACCTCTGTGTGTGTGTGTGTGTGTGTGTGTGTGTGTGTGTGTGTGTGTAGTGGAGTTTTATTTAGTCAAAAAAAGGAGTGACGCATTCATATATACTACTGTGTGTGGGTGGACACCATCCACATGGCTGGGGGCAGATAGAACAAAAAAGTGGGGAAAGGCAAGTTTATTCCCTCATCTTCTAGAATGAGACAATTATTTTTCTTATCCTTGGACATCGGAACTCCAGGTAGTCTGGGTTTTGGATCCCAGCACACAAACCAACCTCCCATCTCCAGGTTCTCAGACCTATAGTGTCAGATTGAGAGTTAGGCCATCAGCTTCCCTTGTTGTAAGGCTTTTGGACTTGGAATCAGCCCTGCTATTGGTATCTCAGGGTCTGTACCTTGCAAACATCCTGTTGTGGGACTTCTCAGCCTCTATAATTATGTGAGCTAATTCCCCCAATAAATCCCCTGTCCATCCATCCATCCACCCATCCCTGTCTGTCTATCTACAAGGTATGATCAAAACTACAGTAAATGTTTAAACTAAAAAAATTATATAGTAGAAGACACATTGCCATCAATCCCCCTCGAAGTACTCCTCTTCTTTTCAAACACACTTATCCTTTTGTTCTTGACACTTTCTGAAGCAGTTCTGGAAGTGCTCTTCCATGGGAGTCTTTAGTTGCATTGTGTGGCGGCTGCCTTAACGTCCTGAATTGTTTCAAGATATTTACTTCTCATGGTATTTTTTATTTTGGGGACAAGCCAGAAGTTGCATGGTTCTGCATCCAGTGAATAAGGTGAATGAGGACATACCATGTCTTGGTTAGATTTTCTAGAGCCAATGGTTGTAAGAGAGCAGATTTAATAGGTGACATTTATAGGTTACCGTATTCATCCACAAGCCAAATGCAGAAGGTGCCAAATGTCCATCTAGGCACTGGAGACCCAAAAGATCCAATCGAGGGCTGGGAGCCCACAGCACTGTCCCACGTACGTCCGTGTCTGCAAATGATGGCTGAAGAAATCTTCACTGGAACCAGGATACGATGCTCGCAGCAGAGATGACAACCAGAGCTCCTCTGAAGCAACAGCAGCCATCCTTGATGACAGCAAGGCCCCGAGCTCCTTCCTCGATGAGAACAGCCAAGTTCCTTTCGGGAGAACCAGCCACAGCAGAGCTTCTCCTGGGAAACAGCCTGCCGACTAGCTACGGCTCCCACTCTGCCTTATGTTGCATCAGCAACAATCCTCAGGTGGATCCTCTACGCCCAGAATCATACCCACTCAGTCCAGCTGGGCGTTCTGGCTCAAGTTGACCACAATAATAAGTCCACCACACACCATAATGTTTTCATTCAACAGAATTGCTGCAAATTTTGAATTGACGTAAGACATTGGGGCAGCCATGAAAAGACATGAAAGAAAACTTCTAGAACTGTTTCAGAAAGTGGCAGAAATGGTAAAATAAGTGTTCTAAGTGAGGGGGAGTAGTTTGAGGGGGATTAATGGCAATGTGTCTTTTACTATGATACTTCGTGAAATTTTTATTTAATCATTCACTGTATTTTTTCATCATACTGCACGTATTTACCTGTCTTACTGGTCTGTCTCTGTAGAGAGCCCTGAGTAATAACAGCTCCTTTTCCATCTTCCCTAATATCCTTCCCCTTTCCTTCTTCATCACAGGAAACGGCTGCCACAGTTTTGGTTTCTCTGATTTCACCCACTCACCATTCATGTTTTTCTACCTCTATCCCATATTTGTCCATGAGTACAGCAATTACTTTTTCTGTTTGTTTTAAATATTTTTATTCTGTATCTGCCATACTGCATGAATCTCTCTAGCACGCGCGCGCGCGCACACACACACACACACACACACACACACTCCGTGCCATCATTTTAGTGGTTGCATTGCATTCTAACAAAAGAATGTATTCCAATTTACCTGTTCTTGACTGATGAAACTTTCAGATTCCTCCCAACTAATGAATGCAAGACATTTTTTGTGCTTGTCTTTTATACACAGGTGGAAGAGTTTCTAGAGGGTGTAATTGTAGAACTATGTGGTATGTTGGGCAAACATTTCCCTCTAGCTTCTGGTTGGATTTGACTGGTGGGAGATGCTGGCAGGAGAGCAGAAGGCAGGTCGATGAGATGAGGCATTTATTCTCCCCAGTCTTGTCCTTCTGGGCCTCTGTGGGTTGTCTACATTCCTCCACCTAAGCTCTTGTCAAGTGGCTCAACTGCTTCCACAGCTACTGTCTGGGTTCTGGGCTTCTGGTTGCTCCTCCCTGTCTTTGTCCCCAGGCTCCCTTGCCATTGCTATTCCTGTTCTTCAAAGTGTCCATTAAGGGGTGATGTAATTCAGGAGCAGAGCACTTGTGTAGCACGCATAGGGTTCAGTCCCCAGCATGCAAATAAAGTGTCCATTCACCTTCTCTGTTTTTTTGTAGACAGTCCTTTTATTGACTTGTTCTCAATTATCCAAAGTGACAGTGTATTACCCAGGGACTGAGCAGAATGCAACTAAACTAAACTAAAACTAATCTCTGTCTTTTCTGGAGATCTTGATGAAACCTTAGAATTTTATAGCCTTACAAAAATACAGTTTCCTTACTTTTCACCATTTGTAACCTCTGCTCTACTCACTGGTCCCTGAATATGATTTTGATTGGAGGTCTAGAGAAGGAAGCGTTTATTTTGGCTCACAGTTTCAGAGATTTTATCCTGTGGCCTGCTGATTGCATTGCTTTTAGGCCTGTGGCGAGGCAGAAACCTCATGGTGGAAGGGTAGACAGGAGGGATGCTGTTCACTTTATGGCATCTAGAAGCACACAGAGCAAGAGCCAGAGAACAAGGGATGGGGACGAGACATGCAGTAGTCCCCAGTGTCACACCACCATGGCCCACTCCTTTCAACTAGGCTGTGCTTTGCAAGTTTCCATTACCTTCAATAATGCCATATGTTTTAGTTACTTTTTTTGTTGCTGAGACAAAATACTCAACACCAAAGTTAAAGGAGAAAAGTTTTATTTAGCTGACAGTTTATAGAAGTTTCAGTCCATAGTTGGCTGGCCCCAAGGCAGGGTGGCATGGCAGAGGGGGATCACAGAGGAGAAACAGTTCATGGTGGGCAGAAGGTAGCAAAGCAAGCAAGAGGCCTTAGCAGCTCTTTCTGTCCCTTTTGTACTCTATCTGGGCTATTGGGATTAGGGTGGTGCCAAACCAATCAGTGGATTGATTTAGCAATCACACACCCTTAATCCCAGCATCACACATTCTAGAGCCAGCCACCTCTGAGGAAGCCTCACCTATGACTGTATGAGGCTTTGGGTGGACATTTAGCTACAAGCCATAACACCATCAAATTATGATCTATCATTGAATTAATCACTGATGAAGCTACAGCCCTCATCTTTCGGTTCTCACCATATGGGGTCCAAGGAGATCCTCCCAAAAAGGAGATGGGGACCTCAAGTCACCCCCTGGAGCAAGTTCTTAACCTATCATCTCAGAAAAAGAATTTCAGATGTATCAGTAGAAGGCATAGACAGAGTTAAAAAGAAAAATAAGAGAAAACAGGGGAAAGACTTCAGCTGGAGGAGTTCGATGTGGCATGGCTCTGATGAAGAAGGTCAGACTGGCCTGTTAACAAAAGAATGAGACCATTTTTATGGATTTGCTAGGGCGACTAGACTCTGGTTGATCATTATCTCAATTCTGGTTTTGCAAGATGGCTCCAAGAGGCCTTATTGCTTCAGGGGGCAATGCTATCTCTATGAGATGATTATTTCTGCTTGGGGCAGTCTTATTCTTATGGAGGCTCTACTGGAATTCAAGGTGGCTTAGGTTTAGGGCAATGACTGGAGGCTTCTGGGTGCTCATTTTTCTTTGAATGTCCCCATGAATCTCTTATCTTTGTTTCCCTAGTCTTGAAAGGGGAAAAGATAGGTTATGTAAATATAGGACTAATTGACCTTGTTTTGCCAGCTTTTAGAGAGACACTCCCTAAATGATTAACATGCCTAAATGCAGAATTAAGCAAGGATCTGACCCAAAGTTTTAAGGTACTAAACAGTCAAGCATAGTTCTTTTAGTTACCAATTAGGTATCTGTAGGCTCAAATGAAGAGTCACTGTTTTGGGCAAAAACTACTTTTAAGTCTCTGGCTGCCTCAGAAGGAACTACAAATCATGCTTTTAATGAGCATTGGGCCAAGGGCCTTGGAGTTTGTTTTCTGTCCCTTTGCTAGTTTCTGTCTGTGTCACAAACAGCATCTAAAAGGTCTTCCTTTGAGCACATGTGACTTTGGGGGGAACATTTTAGATCCAAACCATAAAAATAGGCTATTCTTCTTCCTTCTATTTTGCTACTTTTTTCATACTTTGATTATCTGAGCTTCTCTCCCTCTCCCACCTTCCTGTGAGGATTTCTTACCTACTTCATGAAATCATTCAAACTTCCGCAAGAGCTGTCGCTTGTGAACTCCTAGCACTTATCTTTCCTACCATTCAGTTTGGTACTCAGCTTCTCAAAAATCTCATGTATTGATGTTTTGAATTATTAGTTTTCTTTTCTCTTTTTTTTTTTTTGGTGCTGGGGATCGAACTCAGGTCCTTGCGCTTGCAAGGCAAGCACTGTACCACTGAGCTAAATCCCTAACCCCCATTATTAGTTTTTCTTATCTTTCTTTTTTTCTTTTAATAATAGTAGGGATTGAACCCAAGACCTTTGCACTAAGCTACAGTCCCTCCTTTTTTCTCTTTTATTTTTTTTTTGAGACAGGGTCTCATTAACTTGCTAAATTGCCCAGACTGGGCTTGAACTTGTGATCTTCCTTCTTCAGGCTCCCAGAGTGCTGCTGGGGTTACAGGTGTGTGCTACCACCTTACTCACCTTTGCTGCCTAAGTGCTATGAACAGAGAAGTGCTCAGTTGATATTTTTAATGAAGCAATAAGTGGATTTATTGCACTAATATCAATAATCAAGAATTGATAATACACAGTCTGATGAACTACAATCCTTGCCACAGCTGTAAATAGATGTAATCTTCATTTTTCATCAGTTAAATTTATTCTTATGTCAAATGTATCATATTAAATGACCTCTTTATCCAAGTTCAGACAAGTATACATTTTGGTAGTGAAGGAATTAATTCCTATGAGTCGAGTATAGATATAAAAGTGCCATTGAAGTAAATAACATTCTCATTAGGAAAGAAAGTCTTAGCAGAGAAAATAGCAATACTAATAACCAACCCCGTTAGTTAATAGGAACCTGAGGCCTTCCATTCTCCACACACTCCAGTGAAAAATCTGAGGTTCCTTTTCAACTTTGAAGTATCTGTTAACATCTGCAAACATCCTAAGGGAAATTGGCACAAAGTAAATACAGAAATGCTATTTATATCACCACAGGAGCAAAAGAAAAAAAAAAAAGCCAAGGAGAAATTGAGTTTCTCTACATGAAATAGGAAGAGCCAAGCAGAGTTGAGACTTCCAGGTTTTACCAATGGAGAGACATTAATGGACAAAAAAGACACAGTCGGTGGCGCTTCGTCTATGAATTCAAGAAGAGCCTGAGTAAGGAAAAAACTGTAAATAACCAGCTCAGCAGGGAGAGAAAACAAAAATGCGACACTGAAGGCCTCCTGGTCTATTTAGAGTTCCCTATACTCACGCAGGACCGGGAGGGCCTCAGCGTGTGAATTTACGTGAACTCACAAGTGTACTTGGCTGGAGTGAGCAAAGCAGAACAAAGCGCACAACAATTCCTGACCTGACAAACTCAAAATAGTTTACCTGCAGAGGCGCGCATATAGGTAGATATTACACCAACAATTTCCTGGCATGGTCGTTTTCCAACTCGAGTGCATCTCAGAGTAATCTGCAGAGCTTAATGCACAGACTGCGGCATCCCATTCCCAGGGCTTCCGATTCCATGGGCTTGAGCTGGGCCCTAAAGGTGTGCGCGTCTCACAAGTTCATGGGTGCCGCTGCTGGTCTGGAAACAATACTTTGAGGGCCACCACGATGAGCACTCATTCCACATCTCTCTTCTCCACAGATGACTTGCCTGTCCTTTCACCAAGGTAGTCAAGGTCCCCTGTGATTCAAGACATAGCTCTTTTGTTGCTAGTAATATTTCTCATTCTTTATTTCACCAATTCTCTTGACGTTTTCAGATGTGTGCTATAGGAAGGGGCAAGGTGGGCAGGGGGAAGACAAAAAAAAAAAATCCTCCCTTGTCAGAGCAGCTCTTTAACCCTCACTTTGCGCTCCTTTTCTCTGGGAAAATTTCAAATGTTTCTAGTAACTACTTTTATTTCTTTAAGGTCCTAAAGTCTTTCTTCAATCTCCTATGTATCTTTACTTTTCATAAAGATTACATTTCACGCTATGATCACCAAATATGCTCATTGTTTGTCAAATGAATCATGTGACACTGATTTCCACTCATTCTCGGTATTTGTAAGAAAAGTTCTAGATTGGAATTTTCTACATGTCTCTGCCTCTTTGCTCATTTTGTATCCCCTTAGTAATGCTACTTCCTCTCTCATCGCTTGCCCATTTAGCACTTATGCAATACAGATTAGGGTCCCTGCTAACAGACCCCCAGCATTTGGTTCAGGCATCCACTGGCTCTTTCTTAGCTCCAGAGAATGAACTGTGATTAGTTTGAGCAGACATGGTAATTCTGTTTCCTGTGGCCAGTTATTAGTTTGAAGACAATTTGTGACATTGTTCCATGTGATGAGCTATAAAGAAGTCTACTGGGGTGCTTTTAGGAAGTACTTTTCTCTTTTATTAAAAAGAAGCACAAGAATAGATTGCTTTCCTGCCTTTGGAAAGAGTTTCTGTGGGAATATGATGCTTGGAGCTGTGGCAGCCACGTTGTTACAACAAAATATCACATCTGTGGACAAAAGGATTCAGGATGCCCAAGTGAAAAATGGAGAGCACTTAAATTAACATCACTTTGCAATAATTAATCAGAATTACCTATCTTCGAATTTCTTTCTGTGTGAAATAATAAAACCTTATTTATTTATTTTGAGTAAGTCTTCTGAAACTTTAATGTTCATATTAGTCACCTGGAAGTCTTGTTTAAATGTACATTCTGATTTTGTAGGTTTGGAGTAGGGGCTGAGAACATGCATTCCTATCAGACTCCCAAGCGATGCCCATCTTCAGGTGGTAAGAATCTCATATATTTTAGCCAGGCATTTTGCTACCTAATGCATCCTCTGGTATCTACACATGAAATATTTTCTTAGTAAATGCAATTGCATTGCTTTTCATTTTTTTAAACCTCAAAGCCTAATGTTTAAAAAAAGTTATTTTGAAGCCCACCAACACCCAAGATATGGCATAGTCTGGGTGTATAGTATGTAGAAAGTGATGGTAGTTGTTATTTCTGTTGCTCTGGGGAGTAGCTAGGAAAGATCAAAAGACTGGTTTTCCTTTTTATTTAGGCAGACTCCTGAAAAACACTTCTTTCATACCTTACTGCTCTAAGGGGTACTTTATCTCTCTGGTGCGAAGTCTATGGAAGGGAGTTCAGAACAGTTCTTACAGAGTCGTAGCACCATTTGCTCTGCCCCAAACCCTTTACGACCTGCCTACTATAGGCCAGGAATTCTGCTAAGGACCGTGGTGTCAGGATGCCTTACAATGAAGCATAATATACTGGAAGAGGCAGTCTGTCTTCATGTGGACTCTGCTGTAGCACAGTACCATGGATTGGGTGGCTTAAACAACCAAAATGTATTTCTCAACATTCTGGAGGCTGCGAAGTCCAATATCAAGGAACCAGAAGATCTGGTGTCTGGTGAAAGATGGTTTTCTGGTTTGCAGGTGGCCATCTTCTGGATATATCCTCACACATCGGAGAGAAGAACCATCTCTCTCATGTCTCTTCTTATAAGGTTACTAATTCCATTCAGAAGCGTCTGCTTCTAATGACCTAATAGCCTCCTAAAAGCCCCATCTCTTAATGCTAGCACATTGGGTGTTCCTATTTCAACATAAAAAATTTACACACCACATTTAATTCATAATACAGCACAAAAAGTGACTTAAATGCAATGAAGTTCCATGCTAGAACAAAGATCTGTATAGGGTGAGGTGGGAGTGAGGTAGAATAGAAGAAACAAAAGATAAGTAGAAAGGAGACAAGGAAATCATAACCAAAAATTACACTTTAAAGAAGACTGCAATTTCCGGAGTCCAAAGTTATCTAAGGCGATCCATATCAGCATTCTCTTGGTTAAATTTAGGTTCTTTTCCTCCCAGACCCATCACACCCATAATTCTGCAGGAATAATAAAAGTTTATAAACTGACTTGATTGAGAAAGCAAAGAACCAGCACCTGATCCTAAGATAAAGGAACAGGTTGAGAGAATCCAACGAATGTTTAAATTACTCATCTTTTAAAAAAGCAAAACTGGGCCCATATCTGTAAAATGGACTAGTACCCTTCTGGACGTGGACCACCTTTTCCCAGAGTTTCTACCCTCTCAAGAAAGCATAGATAATCCTAGTTCTGGAAAATAAGCTTCTTTCTCTTCCTCTCTCTTGAGGGCCCACACTCTTTTTCTTTGAGTGTGTACCTTTTAATTCCTGCCTAATAAAACCCTTCTCATGCTTCTTAATTACTACAGTAGCCTTGAAAATTTTCTTTCTGTGATGGAGTCAGCGAACCTGTAATTCAGTTCTACAGGTAGGGTGGGTTGGCTTTCTTATCTCAGCTTCAGAATAGCTTCTCTTGGTGAGCCAGCGGCAGGAAGTAGAGGAGGCGTCTGGACTGGGACTTTGGTAACTCCAGCCAAATGCTTTTCTTTTCTTTTTCTTTTCTTCCCCATTTCCCACAACCCCTCACCTTCTGAATTGTAGCTTATTTCTATTTTCTTCCTTTTGCTCTTTCCTTGTCTGCAAACCTCTGCAGCCTTAAGTTTGTTCCTTTTCAGCAGTTAGAGGCTCCCAAGTCCCCAGAAAATGAGTGCTCACATATTAAAAGCACCAAAGACCAGAGGCACTGGGTCCCTCTAACCTGAAATGGAAAGGTGCTGAGAGGAGGTATCCTCTGCGACAGTGGTGGTGAACCTATGGCGTGCGTACCACTGTGGGCACGCAGAGCTCTCTCTGTGGGCCTGCGAGCCAGGTCGCCCTAGCAGCCGAGCATTCGGGTTTAATTGCAGTGTCGTCACCTTGCAATAAGTAAGTGGGTTTTGAGTTGCAGCTTGGGCACTCGGTCTCTAGAAGGTTCGCCATCACTGTTCTATGACGTGTAGCAGCGTCATCAGGTACGTTCCCAGGTCAACATGCCCTATTCCTGAGTCAGATGAACTAAAACTTGCTCACCAGGGAGACACAGAGAAGGACTTGTGTCTTGAGCAAGGTTTCTTCTACAGCTGGCATGGGAAACTTGGTCCTGGGCCATTGTGGAGAAAACTGGCCTTGGGGTGACAGCCAAGCAAGCCATCTCCTTAAATCATGTGCATTTTTGGATCCTAAACACTTTAGAGAAAAAAGATCTTCTAAACTGTTCGTTTAATCTTCTTTCTCCCCCTTCTCATCTCTCTCACTCTCAAAACCAAAGGGCATACGCTTGGCCTGCCTGACGCCGTGGCTCCCCTTTTGGGTGGCTGGGAACCTGTCCTAAGCTGCGCAGATTCAAGTGGTCATTTGGGTGATTGCTAATGGCATCCTTAGGACCTGCTAGAGTCTATGAACTCACCAAGAAGCCCACTGGTTTTCTTGTTTTCTTTCTCTCTCCCCGCAAAACCCCAGTCATCTTCTTGTCCCTTCTCATCTCCCATGCGGAGGCTTTCACCCATCAAAAAGCTAAAAGCCTTTCCCTTTTTCTGATACTAGGTAGCAGGGACAGGCAGGGAGCTGGAGAGTGGAGAAGGATCAGTGGGAGCTAGGAAACTCAGGAAGTTTTCTCCTAGCTCTTGGGACAGTTCCTGGTGTGTCTCACCATGTGGGAGAGGAGAGGAGAGAAGCGTGCGGTCTCTCTTTTCCCGCCGGTGAGCAAAGCCCACAGGCCCATGGGAAGGGCGCCGCGTCGGCCCTTCACAGCAGTCTGCCAGGACTTTCCTGGGCCCTGGAGACACTGTCCAGCCCTGCCTGTAGGTAGTTTTTTTCTGAGGCCTCACAGTGTCCCTTCTTTAATCCTAGATTGCTTTTTTCCTCTACTTTATTTGCTTCTGATATTCTTATGATAATTTTAGCCTCAAGTTTATCTCTCTCATCTAAAATGGTATATAATTTATGGCTCCTAAGTAACATGTCCAGACTTTTTAAAGCCTCTATGAGTCCCTTGCACACGTTGCAGCTCCCTGCATATAAGTATCTTTGGGATATTTTTTGTTGTTTATGGCTTCTTTTTTCCTGCCTTTCCGATCTACTGATGCAATGGGGCTGGCAAATGTTGCCTACCTCAGGAAAGATTTCTGTGTGGTGACTGACAGGGACACATAGATTGGTCGACAGAAAGAGGGGGAGGCTGTACACGCAGCATGACCCTGGGGAAAGAGGGGTGAGCTTCAGTCTGACCCTGGGAAAATGGGGTTGACTGCTTGAGGATTCTGACTTGGGAACTTTTCTTTTCTTTTTATTTTTCTCTATCTCTTTCTATAAGTATACCAGAGAGATATGGAAGGTATGCAGTGCATCTTAAATAATTATGAGTAACTGAAAGTCTATCCCCAAAGTGTCACTTTTAGTTTATATTCCCGCCAGTCCTTCCAAAAATGTGTCCTTCAGCCTCTCAGTATATTCCTATTATGTTATTTGAGTGTACTTTCAAATACCTCTCAGATAAAGATTTAGCTTCTTGTATAGGTGTATCTATAAAATAAAAATGGCCATATAAATATTCCATCTTCTAATCATTATTGCTTTTGTGATATAAACTTTCTGTTATCTGCTTCAGACTTTATATGTTTATGTTACCTGGAGCCAGTCATTACAAAAGGTCTTCAGGTCTACAAAACACAGCACTAGAGTAAAAATTTTAGTGGCCCAGTGGTAAAAAGTTGATATTTTGGGGTTGGGGATTTAGCTCAGGGGTTAGAGTACTCGCCTCGCAAGCACAAGGCCCCGAGTTCGATCCCCAGCACCAAAAAAACAAGTTGATATCTTTATTTAGTGCATTAATTCATCATTGATATAATTAAAATAAGAGGACATTAAATTTCTTATTGACAAACAGGGAGAAGTCTACACTATTAAACTCCTCTTGTTGTATTTGGGTAAACATGTCAAAATAAATAGAGGTTAATATTGGAGATAAAAACCTTATGCCAAATGTTATTGACTTCCACCATTTTCGTTTTTTGGAGCCATTCTTCACCAACAGTCTACTTTTAATTTCTGGCCCTGGCTTGTTCAACAAGGTTATAAAATGAAGCTAACCATCAGTGACTTGCTAATTGCCTTGTCCTCTTGTCCAGACTATCAAAAGTTGATCGTTCATCAAACAGTAAAACCCATCTTCCTTCGTTTCCTTTAGATCAATCAGGGTAAAACTTCTGGTCCCTGGCTAGGCAAGACCAACGCCCTTTCTCAGCCTGAAGCAGTTACAAGAAGATGGACTGTGGGCCTTCTGCATCCCCCTAAGTATAAGGAATCAAAATCTGGAAGTGGGGGGATAAGGTAGTATAGAAGAAATAAAAGATAGGTGTCCAGGAGACAAGGGAATCATAACTAAAAATTGCACTAAAAAGACTGCAACTTCTGGGGCCCAAAGTTACCTAAGTGATCTGTATTGACATTCCCTCGGTTAAATTTAGGTTTCTTTCCTTCCACAGCCATCACATCCAGAATTCCTCGGGAATACTCAAAAATCCATAAATTGGCTTGGTTGAGAAAGTAGAGAGCAGGAGCCTGATTCTAAGATAAGACTGAGAGAATTCAAAGCATGTTTAAATTACCCATATTTTAAAAAAAAATGTGGGCTCATGCCTGTAAAATAGGCTAGTGACCTTCTGAGGCCAGACCACCTTTTCCCGGGATTTCCATCCCCTCAGGTGAAACATAAATGATCCCAGTTCCAGAAAAGAAGCATCTCTTTCTCTCTTGAGGGCCTACACTCTATTTCTTTGAGGGTGAACCTTTTAATTTCTGCCTAATAAAGTCCTTCCCATGCTTGTTACTGACTAGTCCAAAAAACTATTTTTCTGTGACAGGAGTCAGCAAACCTGCAAACTTATTCTACGGGTAGCGTGGGTTAGGCTCCTATCTCAGTGTCAGCTACCTCCTCAGAGCCCGTCCTGTGAGAGGAGCACAAAACAAGGGACACTTGAGTCAAGGAAGGCCTCCTGGAGAAATCAGGACCTACACTTTAGTACATAGTTTTGAAGAACAAGTAGGAAGCAGCTGAGAGAAAGAAGGTAGAGTTCTGTGTACCAACCAAGGAACAGTATAAGCCAAGACAGGGAGATCGAAACAGGACAGCAACTCCTAGGACACAGAAGTGCTCAGAAGTAGGAGTTTGAGTGGCAAATTAGATGCTGGAGAAAAAGATGACATGTAGCCAACGGTGCTGGTGCGCCTATAGTTCTCCCAGACTTAGCCCCTGGTCCTGCAGTTTTGGGTAAATAAGAATGGCTGGTCACACTAGGTTGGCAGTCATGATGGGGAAGATCATATAGGCCAGGAGAAGAATTTCGTTTTTGATCCATTGGGAGTTTAGAGCCATGAAATGGGAGAGGGTACATTTGGAAAAATGTCACCAGGCTGCATTGCGAAGTGTAGGGGCCAAGGGGGAAAAACCTATACAAGCCCAAATCAAGTTTCCTGGCTTTTGCTGTCCCCTTTATGTGGGAAAATAAAGGCATCCGTAGGCCTTGTCCAAGTGGGACGGGCTGGGGATTTAGCTCAGTGGTAACAGTGCTTGCCTTGCAAGCGCAAGGCCCCAAGTTCGATCCCCAGCACCAAAAAAAAAAAAAAAAGGCAGGAGAAGGCAGGCCAGAGAGGAAGCAGGGAGGATGAGAGTTGATGTCTGGAATCTTGCACTCATCCTGTTCACTCACACAGCTCTGTAAGCTTCAACTTCCACGTCTATGAAATGGGATAATACCTACCTCCCTGATTTGTTTTGATGATCAAACAGTGGAGTGTATATGAGGAAGCTTGGCAGACCATAAAGCACTGTATAAATATTACTAATAGGCCCACTGTCACGTCAAAATGTGTCTAACCACATCAATCCAGAAAGGACAATCTTGGTTATAATTGCATCACGTTGCTTCCTGCTTTTCAGCGACACTACATCCTCATTAGGAACCCTGGGCGTCAGCTGGCTTGAATGGGGCTGAGAGTTGTTTGGGAGGATTGCCAGGGAAGAGGCAACTCAGAATCTCCCCTTTCTCCTCCCACACTATAAAATGTAAACCAGGTAAAGTGGGATTAAAAAGAATAGCAGAGCCCAGTACAGTGGTACTTCTGTTCACGAACACTTTTGTTTGTAAACAATTTGGTTTGCAAACAGAACTGTTTGGTAAAAGTTTGTTTTTATTTGCAGACTCTGCATGGGGTGACAAACACAACTGTGGCCATCTTTCCCATACAAACACAAACGTGGCCGCCTTTCCCAAACTCGCAGAACAAATTAAATTTGTGGACCGAGGTACAGCTGTACATTGTTGTGCACCTGGAGTCCCAGCTACTCAGGCAGGGTGAGGCAGAAGGATTGCTTGAGCCTGCCTGGGTGGCAGAGCAAGACCCTGTCTCAAAAAATATATATATACATATGTAAAGAGGGAGCAGAGGGACAGAAAAATCTAGGCCCCAAAGTACAGTTCTAATTGTTGATAGTCAAGTTACATTATGGCCTGCTTACAGTCCTGTCAAATCTATCTTTTTTGGTGGCGGGTGGGTGCTGGGGATCAAACTGAGGGCCTTGCACTTACTAGACAAGTGCTCTACCACTGAGCTAAATCCCCAACGCCATATAAGATCTCTTTTGCTTAGAGGACAAAGCCCATATGTCCTGATCTGGCTCCTACTTACTTCTCTAGGGTCTCATTAGTCCTTTCTCTCCATACAGTTTAGGCTTCCAACCACAACAAATAGCACTATGGTGGGAGGTGAATGTTCACTCCTAGCACTTCTAGTCCATGCTGTGCTTTTCCCCGACTATGGGAGGCTTAGACTTCAAATATTGAGCTCAGATGCTCCTTCCTACATGAAGCCTACTTTGGTTTCCTTGGGCAAAGTCAGACATGTGTAAGCCAGTGGCACCCTGGGCTGTGTTCTAGGAGAGGGGAGAGTATGTGACATTGTGGATTAGACCAGAGCATTGGGTTTCCGGGCTTTTAAGCCCAGATTTGCCATTTTCTTCTTTGGGAGGCACAAGGGAGGCATTGGTGTGGACTATGAAGAACAGAGATTCTGGGGCCAGATGGCCTGGCTATTGGACCTCAGACAATTTATCAAAGCTGCTGGTTCCTCAGCACCCATGTATTGTAAAATGAGGATGATGATATTTGTGCCTAATTCCCAGGATATTTGTGAGTACGTGTGTGTGTGTGTGTGTGTGTGTGTAAAACCACTGAGAACAGTGCCTAATGCATATTCACATGCTTTGGTCTTAATCTCACAATTTCCTCTTTTGTAAAACGTGAGTAATACACAGCAGAGAGAGCAGATATGAGGATTACTAGAGATAAGCAGAAGGAATTGGCATAGAGAAAGTTCATAATAAATCCCGCCCTTTTACTACTTTATTTTTGTTGTTGTTTGTTGCACTTGGAATTAAACCAATTTGTTGTTGTTTGCAGGGTGAGGGCCTTCACACTGATCTACACT